>ML780303.1:243635-256422 GCA_009831015.1 Picea engelmannii
AGCATAATCTTCACAATACACAGAAATGATATACGAAATAGCAACAGAAATAGCACTTGAACAGAAATAGCACTTGATTCAGATAGCAATGTTCACAGGCCTCTTCGAGGGGGCAACCTCCAATCGAGCAGCGCTCTGTTACACTAATATCCAAGCTAGGGTTCTCATACCCTCGACTCCTATTTATACTAAAAAGAAGCATCTAGAGGAAGATCCTTCTAGAAGCGGAAGCTTCTATTAGGTCTTCTTACATCCGCCTAATTCTCTTTTATTGAAAGGTCTTATTAATATTGACCTTTATTACATCCGAATACATTAATCTACCCATGTGCGTGTTAGGACCTTAACATGATCTCTCCTCTTTCTCGGAAAACGACTAGCACAATAAGGAAAATTTAACCAAGACAAGAGGTTTTGATGAGGGAGACGTTGCTAAAACAAGATCTGTCAACAAACCCTAGAATGGTACTGCCCTAGTGTAGTAAGCCTAGGCTAAGGACGTCTCACTCTTCTTAGCTTCAAAAAGTACGGCTAGCATAAAGAATGAAGAAAACAAGTGTAGCTAACACTAGCCTCTATTTTCTTATTCAATGGCTTAAGGTCTCTTTGTCAGGGGACATGAGACAACAACCTACTTGTGTGGTTGTCCCCTAGGGTTTTGATTCAGCAATATATAAGCAATATGCAAGAGATTTAAACTACAACCATTCAAAGAGAAGTTTTGCAGGAAAAAAACTTACATTTCATGAAGAAATATCCAAGCAAACCCTAGTTGTAACACCTTCCTTCCAAAGAAACACCATAAATGCCAAGAAAACTCTTCCTTCAAAAGTTGCGCCTCACTATTTTAGCCAAAAACCCCAATAGGGCGCTAAAACTCAGATCTCACTTGTGAGTGAGTCATGTTATTTTCAAAATGAGGGAAAACATCCTCAATTTATATCATCCAATGACCCTTAATTAAAAATTAGGTCATTAAAACAGTCGACAAGGATGACTACTAAAAATCATACTGTTTTTACATTTAACTGCTAAATAAAAGCCTAAATGAGTAGTAAGCAGGACGTCTAGCCCCTCTGAGGGAGACATTGGCCCTTTTTAGGGCAAAAATCAACACTAGAAGGCAAGCGTTGGCCCTCTATGGGCCTCCAAACTCTGCCACACGTGCCAAACTACCCTGTAAAGCTACCACACGCTGCAGGTGACGTCAAGGATCTTTGGAGGACATCCTGGTCAATAGAGGGATGCGTTCCACCTGCAGTTGGTCAACCCCCTAGGCCTGGGCTCAGCTAAGGCGTCCTGGATGGAAACATCCTTCTTCTTCTCTCGTGCAAATGCTCAATCAATCACTGTCATGTCTCTGCCCCTGATGAGGTCCCAACAACCATCTGATGGGCTCTTCAGCCCCATGGAGGTTGGAACTAATCATTTCCCCATGTGTACCGGTCCACCTGGTACCTGTCCGTCGGGTATGGTCCTGCACATCAAAAACTTCACCCTCCATGGGCTTATTAGTCCTTGGGATCATAGCAATGCCAATCATATCTCATCATTAATTTCATCAAATGCATGCATAAGACTCCTAGCATATCATCTAATAGCTCAAAGACATTACACCGACCTACTATACAAAGATGAAGAAAAAGACAAGGTAACCTATTGGGCCAACATCCGTAAGAAAAGGAAAGTTCCCAAAGGATATCATCCAAGCCATGTAATACGTGGTGGTGTGGTCTAAGGATGCCCAGACATAGTGAAAACCAGGGGTGGATATTATCCGTGGGTGCCTTCGTAGGAGGCGAGCTGTACCTGTCATGGATGCAATTCTTTCCAAGCCCTTTATTGTCTTTATTATTTCTTTTTATTTCAAGGTCTAACTAGAGGACACTGCCTTGGCATGGTGACCAGAGTTGATAGTGTTACACACGAGTATTTTCGCAGAAATGATAAGGCTGGCTCGTGATGATACCCCCTTTCCCTTGGCCATGCAACCAAGGGTCACTGCCCTGGCGTGGTAACCAGATAATGGCAATGTCATACTGCTAGACACCTATGAACATAATGGGCTGACTCGTGATGAGACCCCCCATCCTCTTGGCTAGGTCTTGTTTTATTATTTTTCTTCGGGTCCCTCTTGTTTCTTATTGAGAGGCCTTTTATTGGCTTCTCGGGGATCCATGGGCGATGCATCTCTAGGTTTTATTTGCTATGGATTTTATCTTTTACCAACTGCTTTTACCTCCTGGGAATTTAGCCCCTTCTTCCCATAGAATAAAGTGTAACCCCACAAATAGGTCATCCTAATGCCCGGACTAGGGGAGTGGGAGAGATCGATAGGAGAGAAGATGTAAAATGATAATATGGTGGGAGCAGACGATGGCTCTTCTAAATCCCCCCCGGTGGTTGACCAAAACCTATGGATACAAGCTTGCTAGGGTACCCCGTTAATCCCCCCAACCATGGTCAAGTGGGTTAATGTGAGATCCAAGCAGTTGTTAGAAATGTAAGGAACTTGATGCATATATCCGAAAGTTATAATGATCAAACATGACACATACCATGATACCTGGACCAATTACCTCATGGAGCAAGAGTCTTCTCCGATGCAAGTCCAAGCTGAAGGTTATGGATGTTGTTGTTGCTAATAGGACAGGTCTGATGAAGAAGAAGAAGGATGGGCCCTCCAGGGCCATGCTCAGGTCAATCCTGCTCTCGGTACTCCATGTCTAGGATCTGTGGGCCTCGAGACATGATCTCCTAGTTATCCCTAGAAATCAGGGATATCATCTGGCTCCAAATCGGGGACATGTGCTCACCATAGAGCACATGAGAACCTCAACATCTCTGGCATAAACTTGCAGACCTTCTCACACTTGAAAAGGGCATCAATAATAAATTTGGGGTGGTATTGCTAGCCTGCAAATATAATACATATATAGATATGACTGAAATAAGACAATCAATATGCATGTGAGGAAAACAAACTAGTATGAAATGCAAATGGTATAGTACAGGGAAAAATGCCTACCTACCTATACTCACTTGTTGGATGGATGCTCAATGTAGTCAAACGACCGGTGTAACCAATCTAACAATGTACCCCAATACCTGCCTTTGTGCTCAATCATAAACCAAAATAGTGATAAATCAAGCACAAAAATGACATGGGTTAGAATATATATCATATCGTCGGAGATCTCAAGTTCTAACTCATGGAGGTGGGTGGGAGGGATAAAATCCTGCCAAGTCAATCTCTGAGGAAAGTACTCAATCCACTTCAAGAAAGGGTCATGAGGAGAGCAAGGTTAAGAAAACTGACTCAAAGGGCCTGCAAACTGGCTACCTAGGGCAACCTCATGCTCTGAAGTCAAGGAAGGGATCGACAAATACCTAGCAGGCGAATGAAAAACTACCAAGGGAAAGTTGAAAAACTGGGACAACTTACTCAAACTTACAGTATTCAACCAAACCCTGGAGTTTAGGGCTTTCCCAAGAGGAAACTCAACGTAAAAAAAGTATTTCCAAACTACACCTTTAATGGAAAAGCATGGTAAAGTAATAACAGGTGGCTGGAGAGAAAAGTCATGAGAAACCTTCATTAGGAAAACAATGTCCTTACTTGTATCAAAATTTGAGCACAATAGTGGTTGGCAATCATCTTCATGAAAAGAGTCCAAGTGCTCAGGAGGGTACTCATCAAAAATCTCAAGGTAAGACTGAAAATCATCAGGAGAATAAGGTACTAGGTCATCCTTGGTTTTTTGAAAAGTACGGGTAAAAATCTCATCTCCTTGTTGCCATTGGTCGGAAGTAATCTGTTGTGACAATTGCAAGGGCAACAACTGGAAATGACTCTCAGTGTCATAGATGGGATCCAGGTCATAACCAACTATATCCCACCTACGTCTCCCCACATGTATGAACTCATGAATGTTATCAACAATGTCACTATCTGTGTCATAACATGCAGGGTTTAAAACATTTGAAAATTCATTCTTCCCCTCCTCATTTTCTTCATCATAAGGTAAAGCTTTATCAAAACTAAGGGAGGAGGGTAACTTATTGTTTCTCTTGGTGTAGGGACTTCGAGGACCTCAGTGTTTTCGGCATGTGTCATTGTTTCATCCTCATGGATTGCTTCTTTGTCTTTGATTGTACAGCAAGGGCCATCATCTTCATTCAAAGATTCTTTTTCTCCTTCATTTTTTGAATCAAGGAACAAGGTGTCATTGGCATCTTGAAAGGGAGAACAACTAACCTTATCGTTTCCTTGTTGTACAGGAGGAATAGGCTCTTGGATCGCTTCATCAGAGGGAGGAGCATAGGCTGGTATTTCATCATCTTGTTCAGGGCTTTGCTCCTTGATCACATCCTCATTCTGGTGGTTAAGAACTTGTTCCCTTTTCTTTTGTGGGTTTTGTGCAAATCTTTCAAGCAATCTTATCCAACTGGGAGGATCCATGGTATTGGTTCTGGACAAGAGATTCTTTTCAATTTGAATGGCCATGTTGTGAGCTTCTGCAAGTGTTTTCAGATTCTCTTTATTTATTAGGAAACTCAGATGGCCCTGAAGCCCATTAGTATTGAGATAAACGAGGTATTTTCCTTTAGGACGACAGCTTTCGGGAATCTGGTAAAACAATTTCTGGAATTTGGCCTAGAAAATTCTGACAACCTCATACTCTGCTTGTCTTATGCCCTCAAGCTCTTTCAACAATGATTGTACATCTTCCAATCTCATGGCCCACCTTGCAAGGAAGATCTCTTCAAAATGGTCCATAGATATGATGCTGGCTGCTGGAAGGTTATCATACCATTTTTTATCCTCTCCATGCAGAGAGGCAGAGAAGAGTTTCATCACTAAGTCTTCAGCTTCATCACTGACAGGGAGATATTGAAAGAATTCCCAAAATTTGTTCATGTGATAATCGAGACTTTCTCCATCGAGGCCAAAGAATATAGGGAGAAAATTCTTATAAGAGAGAGGCATTTTTCTGGGATATCCTGGGATTTTACTCATATACAAAGGTCTGTAGTTCCCTGGATCCCATTGTGAAGTCATAGTTGGCTTCGTCATTAGTGGAGTCGCCAGATAGTTTTCTTGAAACTATCAAAAGATAAGGGAAAACACCCTAGTGGAGTCGCTAGATAAGCTTGTAAGAATAAGGCATCTAGAGGCAAGGCTTAAAAAAAATATTTGTCGTTGAGGAAGATTGACTCAGTGTTCCCCGACAACGGTGCCAAAATTTTATCGCACAGTTTGTAGCTAGGAGCAGAGGCTATAAAATAGAAGGCCAAACTAGCGTAACATAGACCTACCCCACCCAATGTCACCACAATGGGGAGGTCCTTTCTATTTAGGGAGGCTAGGCCCAAGGGAGACGTCCCTGGCAATCTGGGATTTGAAAGGGAAAGGCACAAAAGATTAGGGCTAGTTTCCCCTGTCACAGATTACGCCCAAAAAGATAGTCCAATAAAGTATAACCAAGGAGAAGGCCCCTGCTTTCGAGACAAGACAACAATAAAACTAATACGTGCAACAATGGTTAATACTTCATAAATCAGTGACTATCTAAGTTCAATATATGAGCAAATACAACAGTAAATATTGACGAAGTCAATGTTTGGAATAATAACAATGGCAATATGATGTTATTTTTCAATAAATATTGGAACAATATAGCATCCAATGAATATAATCACTCCTTGAATCAAATCAATGCATTAAACATCATTCGGTTGCTCACATATAATAGATTGTTGCGTCAAGATGAAATATCCTAGGGGTGACATCAACTTTTAGGGTTAGTTGTTAGTTAGGTTTTCAAATTTATAAGGTTTTGAAAGTTTGTTTAGTCACTATCACTTCAATGCTAGAGTCTAAGGATCAGTGCCTACGGGTTAATGGGGTCAATAAGTGATGGACGCAAGAGTTGAAGGGTAAAAGTTTTCTAAGGACTAGAGGGTAGGTTTTCAAGGTGCTACTAAAGCAGGGCCTTAAAAGTAGAAACCCTAAGAGAGAGAGAGATTCACTTGGTGTTGCAAAGGCAAGGCCTTGTGCTCTCTCCTCTTTCTTGGCAAACAACTAGCACAATAAGGAAAATTTAACCAAGACAAGAGGTTTTGATAAGGGAGACGTTGCTAAAACAAGGTCTGTCAACAAACCCTAGAATGGTACGGCCCTAGTGTAGTAAGCCTAGGCTAAGGACGTCTCACTCTTCTTAGCTTCAAAAAGTACGGCTAGCATAAAGAATGAAGAAAACAAGTGTAGCTAACGCTAGCCTCTATTTTCTTATTCAATGGCTTAAGGTCTCTTTGTCAGGGGACATGAGACAACAACCTACTTGTGTGGTTGTCCCCTAGGGTATTGATTCAGCAATATATAAGCAATATGCAAGAGATTTAAACTACAACCATTCAAAGAGAAGTTTTGCAGGAAAAACACTTACATTTCATGAAGAAATATCCAAGCAAACCCTAGTTGTAACACCTTCCTTCTAAAGAAACACCACAAATGCCAAGAAAAATCTTCCTTCAAAAGTTGCGCCTCACTATTTCAGCCAAAAACCCCAATAGGGTGCTAAAAATCATATCTCACTTGTGAGTGAGTCATGTTATTTTCAAAATGAGGGAAAACATCCTCAATTTATATCAGCCAATGACCCTTAATTAAAAATTAGGTCATTAAAACAGCCAACAAGGCTGACTACTAAAAGTCATACCGTTTTTACATTAACTGCTAAATAAAATCCTAAATGAGCAGTAAGCAGGACGTCTAGCCCCTCTGAGGGAGACGTTGGCCCTTTTTAGGGCAAAACTCAGCACTAGAAGGCAAGCGTTGGCCCTCTCTGGGCCTCCAAACTCTGCCACATGTGCCAAACTTCCCTGTAAAGATACCACACGCTGGAGGTGATGTCGAGGATCTCTGGAGGACGTCCTGGTCAATAGCGGGATGCGTTCCACCTGCAGTTGGTCATCCCCCTAGGGTTGGGCTCAGCCAAGACGTCTTGGATGAAAACGTCCTTCTTCTTCTCTCGTGCAAATGCTCGATCAATAACTGTCATGTCTCTGCCCCTGATGAGGTCCCAACAACCCTATGATGGGTTCTTTAGCCCCATGGAGGTCCGAACTAATCATATCCCCATGTGTACTGGTCCACCTGGTACCTTTCCGTCGGGTATGGTCCTGCACATCAAAAACTTCTCCCTCCATGGGCTTATTAGTCCTCGGGATCATGGCAATTCCAATCATATCTCATCATTAATTTCATCAAATGCATGCATAAGACTCCTAGCATATCATCTAATAGCTCAAAGACATTACACCGACCTACTATACAAAGCTGAAGAAAAAGACAAGGTAACCTATTGGACCAGCATCTGTAAGAAAAGGAAAGTTCCCAAAGGATATCATCCAAGCCATGTAATACATGGTGGTGTGGTCTAAGGATGCCCAGACATAGTGAAAACTAGGGGTGGATATTATCCATGGGTGCCTTTGTAGGAGGCGATCTGTACTTGTCATGGATGCAATTCTTTCCAAGCCCTTTATTGTCTTTATTCTTTCTTTTTATTTCAAGGTCTAACTAGAGGACACTTCCTTGGCGTGGTGACCAGATCTGATAGTGTTACCCACGAGTATTTTCGCAGAAATGATAAGGCTGGCTCGTGATGAGCCCCCCTTTCCCTTGGCCATGCAACCAAGGGTCACTTCCCTGGCGTGGTAACCAGATAATGGCAATGTCATACTACTAGACACCTATGAACATAATGGGTCAGCTAGTGATGAGACCTCCCATCCTCTTGGCTAGGTCTTGTTTTATTATTTTTCTTCGGGTCCCTCTTGTTTCTTATCGAGAGGCCTTTTATTGCCTTCTCCGGGATCCCTGGGCAAGGCATCTCTAGGTTTTATTTCCTATGGATTTTATCTTTTACCAACTTCTTTTACCTCCTGGGCCTTTACCCCCTTCTTCCCACAAGATAAAGTGTAACCCCACAAATAGGTCATCCTAATGCCCAGACTAGGGGAGTGGGAGAGATGGATAGGAGACAAGATGTAAAATGATAATATGGTGGGAGCGGACGATGGCTCTTCTAAATCCCCTCTGGTGGCTGACCAAAACCTATGGATACAAGATTGCTAGGGCACCTTGTTAATCCCCCCAACCATGGTCAAGTGGGTTAGTGTAATATCCAAGCAGTTGTCAGAAATGTAAGGAACCTGATGCATATATTCGAAAGTTATAATGATCAAACATGACACATACCATGATACCTGGACCAATTACCTCATGGAGCAAGAGTCTTCTCTGATGCAAGTCCAAACCGAAGGTGATGGATGCTGCTGCTGCTGACAGGATAGGACTGATGAAGAAGAAGAAGGATGGGCACTCTAGGGTCATGCTCAGGTCAATCCTGCTCTCGGTACTCCATGTCTAGGACCTGTGGGCCTCGAGACATGATCTCCTAGTTATCCCTAGAAATCGTGGATAACACTCTCCACAGATTTGTCGCTTTCAGAGCTTTGCTGAACATGAAGATATTATGGAAACCCCACCCCCAAAATGTTTTGGGCGAGGTAGAGTCTCCCAACAAACGAGATGAAAATGATTTGAATCTGCATTCCCATTCCAAAGAAAATTATAAATAAGTTTCCTTAGCTTGTGAAGAATGGACAACGGTACAAAAGCTAGAGATAACCAATAAACGGGATAGCTTTCCAGAACTGCTTTGCACAATGTATATCTGCCTCCCAAGGATAACCACCTGTAGCTCCAATGGTTGATTTTCTTTTCCACTTTGGTTAATAGCCAAAGCTATTCTTCCGATCTCTGTAATCCAACCTTTAAGAAGTACCCAAGGTATTTGAAACTCACGACGAGATCATACAAGTTATATGGGATAAACTGCTTGAAAGAAGTAAGTTTCGACTCCGAGATTCCTGAGAAATGAACTATTGATTTGATAGGATTCACCTTTAAACCCAAAACCATACAAAACTTTTGAACAGGACTCACAATCTCTTTCCATTCCTGCACAGAAGCATTTGTCAGAAGTAAAATGTCATCAAAAAATAAAATGTGTAGAATTTTCATAAGTCTAGAAACTTTTAGTCCAGTTAAGGATCCTTCACTTTGGCTTGATTTTAAAAGTAGGCTCAGACTCTCCATCACTAGAATAAAGATTAAGGGTGATAGTGGACATCCTTGACGGAGTCCTCTACCACTTCTGAAAAATTTGGTGGCCTCTCCATTAACTAAAACAACAAGGGATGCATAACTAACACATTCCATAATCCAATTTGTAAATAGAGTTCCAAATACCACTTGGATTAAGATCAATCTCAGAAAGTCCCAATTGGCACAATCGTAAGCTTTTTATATATCTAGCTTAAGAATTAGATCTTTAAAATTTTTCTTTTTTATACTATGAATGCATTCATGAGCTATACCTATTGCATCATGAATCAGACGCCCCTTCAAGAAGCCGAATTGTTCCACCGAAAGATTCCTCGAAAGAATCAGTTTGATTCGATTGGAAATAACTTTTGAAATGACTTTATATACCATATTGCATAAAGAAATAGGTTTGTAGTCCCCAAAATTTTGAGGTTTATTGATTTTGGGAATCAAATCTAAAAAATGGAATTTAGACTACCTTCTATACGACCACCGGATCAAACTGCCTCCACCAATGCCAGAAGATATTCACTTACCAAATCAAAGAAATGTAAGAAAAATTCCACTGTCCAACCATCCGGCCCTGGACTTTTGTCTCTTTTAAACTAAGATAAAACTGATTTCAATTCCATTTTAGTAACTGGAAAATAAATATCTTTCGCTTCAACCTGACTAATCCATATTGAAAATAGACTTGCCACCCCAACCTGCTCTATTGTTGAAACACAATCACTGGTATTAAAGAAACCCTTGAAGTAATTTTTTGCCTCCCCAACTATTGATTTCTGACCCTTGTTAATATGACCCAAATCATCTCTGATCTCCCATAAATGTTTGATGTTTCTCCGATGATTAGCAAACTGGTGAAAAAACTTGGTATTTTGGTTGCCACTTTGGATCCAAATAGCCTGGATTTTGAGGCGCCACAGGTCCTCCTGGGATTTAAGAAACCCGTTCCTTTCAGATTCTAGATTAATGAGGTTAGAATCCACCTCTGGAAGAAGAGAACCCTCCGAGATCAGCCTCAAGTGTTTTTTTATGTTTTCTTCCAGGGTCTCCAAAAATTTAACATCTCGGTCCCGCAACTCCTTTGCCCATATTTTTGTCAGAATTTTAAGGTCCTTTAACTTCCATATAAACCACTGCTGTCTGTCTTCTTGCTGTAGATACATCTGATCAGTCCAAATTTTATGAGCCATGTTGTTGTAGACGTTATCTGCAAGCCATTGAGAATTGAATTTAAAAGGGTAATCTTTAGGAAAAGTATTGTTCTCCAGTTGTAACAGAATAGGAGCATGGTCCGACACAAAGGGAAATTCCACCCAGGATCGATAAAATCGAACATCCAGAAGAATATCCTACAAAACCAAGAACCTATCTAGTCACTTGGCTATAAAATCTGTTCCTGAACGTCCATTACGCCAAGTTGGGACTAATTTGTCCGACTGAACATCAATAAGTTTATGCGAAAGAAAGAGTGAGTTGAAAAAAATTGCAAGTTGACCGGAGGTGGAAGAGCCTCCCCAAACCTCACCATTAGAAACCGTAAGATTTAAATCTCCCGCTATTACAAGACTTTGCAAAGAAAGAAAATCGTTGTTTGAAAGAGTAGTCCAGAAGGATTTACACTCCAAGCAAGGTCAACTAATTTACCTTAAGGTATAACACACTTACTCATGTTAGAACCAAGATATAAGATGCACTAAATAATAAGGAGAACCTGTTAAGACCGTAATGGAGTAAATAATGAGCTAATTTAATTACAAATAGCTAGACCTATCCGAGCACGTTTACGATATCAGGACATTGAAGAGTACGATGCTAGTTAACGACAACAACACCTTATATGCCTTACTTATTGGCCTCTATGCTCATACTAGGTTATAGCTTTACTATCTATGGAGTTGAACCATCATTCTTTATATTCACCAATATACAGCACGAGCCTGTTTTACTTCCACCTGTAATTAATAGTTAACTATATTAACCTTTCTCTAGTTAGACCATTTAAGGTATGTAATTTAGGTTTTCCATTATTATAGTTAGGTCATTTAAGGTATGTAATTCAGGTTTTCCATTATTATGAGTCAGAGTATTACCGTCACTTCACCTTGTTGGGATTGAATTATCTTATTAAGCATTGAGTTAGTGTTGGCCCTTGACCAAGTTTTGAGGAACACTTGGTCATATTTGACCGTTTTTGGGCTTTGACAGCCTGTCAAAGATGGAGCGCCAGGCGAAGCAGAGATCATGGGATCTCGGCCCACTTTTGGGACCCTTTTAGGGTTTTGGGTTAATGTAATATGAAGTCAACTAATACAAAACTGACTCTCTATCTTCAAAACTTTGGATATCCAAACATTTCAAGAAAAAAGTAAAAATTCAGAAAGACCGTATATGATAAAAAACTTAGGATATGCTAACATATAAAACATTGAGAATAGAGAAGCTGACAATAAGAAATTCAATCTGTTATCCAATCAGATCATGACATATATGGTATTTTTTATTATATAAAAATCAATGTTTTTAGTTCCCTAGTTCCAACAATAGATATTATTAAAATATTTTTAGTCAAAGGAAAAACTAATATGAAGTCAACGAATTATCGATCGCTATAGTTTGTCTATGCCTTCGGCAGAGACTAATAAGGAGAACCTATTAAGACTATAATAGAGTAAATAATGAGTTAATTTAATTACAAATAGCTAGACCTATCCGAGCACGTTTACAATATCAGGACATTGAAGAGTAGGATGCTAGTTAACGACGACCACACCTTATATGCCTTACTTATTGGGCTCTATGATCGTACTGGGTTATAGATTTACTATATATGGAGTTGAACCATCATTCTTTATATTCACCAGTATAGAGCACGAGCTTGTTTTACTTCCACCTGTAATTAATAGCTAACTATGTTAACCTTTAACTAGTTAGACCATTTAAGGTATGTAATTCAGGTTTTCCATTATTATAGTTAGGCCATTTAAGGTATGTAATTTAGGTTTTCCATTATTATGAGTCAGATTATTACCGTCACTTCACCTTGTTGGGATTGAACTAACTTATTAAGCACTAAGTTAGCCATTAAATTATCAATATAACTCTATTTCATATCTATGTTACTATATATACAACCAGTTGAAATCTCCGTGGTTGGTTGGTTTGGGTGGCCAGATTTCAAAACCTTACCCTCATTTTGGGGGTTCGATGAATCTATACTCAATAGGGCACATAAATGGATTTTATAAAATAGGCTATTTAAGGACTCGCATATAAAAGTTAAACTTGGACTCGCATCTCTACGTTTAGTTTTCCCTTAGAGTTCAATATTTCTAGTTCTAACACTAGCTTGTAGATCCGCGTGCACTTAGCGAGTGGTGGTGATACCAGTTTCCACTAGAGATAGGTTAATATATTTTGTAATTTATTCCATTATATGAAATTATAGGGCATACAACACAAACATACTAATTGTAAGTAGGGGCTAGTAGTACGACGACTTGGAAGCTCTATTGGGAAATATACACGGGAGCTCTAATCCACGAGTTCCCATGGGAAACATAATATATATATATATATATATATATATATATATATATATAT
>ML780303.1:256812-267446 GCA_009831015.1 Picea engelmannii
GACCTCTCTTGTTAACACTTTCTTAACATATTTGTGGAGACCGAACCTCTTCTGATTAGTTCTTATGTATGTCTTTCATCCTCATTTTGATTCCCATCAGAAGAAGAAGGATCATTTTTAGATCTATTAGAACGATGTGAGTAAGATTGTTTATAAGTTGTTGCTAGATATTATTAACCATCCTCTTCCTCCATATTAATAACATCATTAGTTAAGTCATATACATGATTAGAGTAAGCATTTCTATTAACCATGTGTCCTTCTCCCCCGTACTCCTCCTCATTATGCATGTATTTGTATCCTTTATGATCATATTTTTTATTTGGAGTAATTACATGTGAGTTATTATGTTGTGGTTCATATGAATTAGGGTAAAATATGTCAGGGTTTCTCATAGATGACCTATCAATAGAAGGCACACTAGACTTCCTATGATAAATGTTGTTCTTCGATCAATTCATAGTGCATTGCATACTGGAAATTTCATTAATTCCCCTACTGATCCAGCGAGAAATAAAGTGAATTTATGAGTCGACCCATGGAGAATCACTGAGACAGAAAGTCGGGGATGCATCTAACCGCCTCAAGATTTTTCCTTCTATAATTCTTTGGATCTACCTCGACGAGTAATTTAAGATGATTTCTATCTCATGCCTTGGCTCGAAACAAAGACCACTGCGGTCTCCCCTAGTTTTGCTTAGACATTTTCTGAGAAAAAGAAACAAAAGGGGTCTATAGCTAGTTGGAATAGAAGGGATGAAACACAACGATGAAATCGGAAAATATCGTGTACATCGATTCCTCGACCCAACCCACTAGGCCACTAATATCCATTCAAATGATCTCACAAGACCAATATGAATTCTCTCTCTTTTCAATATAATATTCCAACTATAACTACCAACCCCTAATCGTGTTTTGTGGGAGAACTACATCAATCAATTCAACACTTCCCCCCTAGCACTAGCATACACCATTTTACCAAGATTCTGGTCGAAATTAGACATAGGTTAGATGAACATGGTAACACCTTTGTCAAACCATGGGAGCACCTTGCCCGATGCGAACAAGCGATTTTCATATTAGTATATATGAAAGTCTATTACATAATATATACAAATGATTTTCATATTGTATCTATAGATGGCTATAGATATACCTATTAGATATTAGCCATAATATCTCGAGTACAATCATGGGTATATAATATCCATCTATATCTATATCTAATATCCATGGGTATATACTAATATTAGCCATCTATTAGAGGATTAATCACACTTTCAGAGCACCGAATCGTCTAAAAGGAAAGCCCTATCTTTCTTTAATGATATTTATTGGGCTGGTCTTAGTAACCATAGACCATATTAACCATACTTATATATATAGTGTTAATATTATGGTAGCTGTGGGAGGTATTTACCTTCACGTGTGAACCTGACGAGAATAGAAGACTCCAGAAAGCAAGGGAAACCCTAATGAGTTGGCTAATAACCCTAGAAGCCTTGTCGTCTCAAGAAGATAATTTATATTAGGTTATTAGCCTCCAAGAGAAGAAGTCGGCCATAAATAATAATAATATACTGAACAAACACATACCCAGAAGGAGAAGTCGCCCCCAACAAATCTGGTAGAACCAGTATAAATATAGGGCGTCAGTTCTCATTTGTGACATCTCAGAATTGCAGTTTTCCCAGTTGGTGTGCACTACAGTTGCAGTCTTCTACGTAGGTTTGGAGGAGGGTTGCAAGTGCAGCTGCACCAACAACTAGTTTCAATATTGGCTTGAATATCTCTTGGCTAGGGTTTGGACTATCTGATCAACTTTTTTTGATGCGCTATCCTTAGGGAATGATGTGCTACCCTTTGTTTGGCTATATAGTATAGGGTTTGCTTCCGGAGGAATTCTCAGTCAAGGTCAAGGTGCTCGAAGGGAGGCTTCGGCCTATGGTTGGGTGACGAAGGTATCGTTAATGGTAAAATGAGCACACCATCTTCTATATTCTAACAGGTTATGGGCCCACACCCCTTCAGTCAGCCTAAAATGCTGGAAGGAAACTTAACTTCTAGATATTGAGCTCGTTGAGGAACTGCCGCTAGGGTTACTAGCAGGAGCAACTTCCAAAAGCACTGCAACTAGGGTTACCGGAATAAGAAGTTGTAGAAACCCTAAACCTCTTGTCGAGGAACCTTAAGTGATGAGATTGACCCAATCTCCATATAGATCAATGTGCCCTAGCCCAACGAATGTCTTGGTACTCTCAGAAGGCCAAGACGTGAAGTTTGGATTTCTGGTTAAATCTAGGGTTTGACCAAGTCAAGCAAGACATGACGAACTCTATGAAGTTTGAAAACAAGATAGATGGAGCCTCCAACTTCAGAGCATGGAAAACAAGTATTGACCTCATCCTTGCTAAGAATAAAGTGCTGGATATTGTGAAAGGAAAGATCGTGAAGCCAGAGTTTAAAGAAGGAGAAGAGAAGGAGTCGCAGAACATTGCAGCTATGGAGAAGTTCAAATATATTGACATCAATGCCATGAGTATCATAGTGGATTCCATAAAATACCACTTGATACCCTACATCTCCCATCTTGACTCATCTAAGAAGATGTACGATGCCCTAACAAATCTCTTCTCAGTCAGAAACATTGGACAAGTTATGAGTCTAAAGAATGAGCTCCGTGACATGAAGATGAATGATGATGACAACATAACATCATACTTTGTGAGGATCTCCCAGTTAAGAGATCAACTACAAGCTATTGAGAATATCACTTCAGAAAAGGAACTGGTGAACATAGTACTCAATGGTCTTCCCAAGACATGGGATGCATTTGCCGCAAGCATGAACACAAGGAAGGAGTACCCGACATTTGAAGAACTTTGGACTTGCTGTGCTCAAGAAGAATCAAGGATCAATGCAAAAGAGAAACCTCAAAAGAAGTACGATGATCAAGCCTTCACAGCAAGATTCAAGAAATTCAAGAACAAAAGGAAGTTTGGTTCAAGGAGGAAGCCAAATCAAGAGAAAGACATTTCAGAAATACAATGCTTCAACTGTCAAAAGTACGGTCACTACAAAAATCAGTGTCCCAAACTAAATAAAAGGAAGGAGAAACATGAAGCATCGATTGCCGAAGAAAAGGAACCGACAAAGAAGACTAAGCAGGATATAAGAGACTTATTCTACTAAAAGGTAACAACACTCTTCTTATTTCTTGTACATATCTTGCTTGCATCGTCTCTGTATGTATCTTGTATATCTATCTCTTAATGTGTTCCAAGAAGAACTACCAATGGAAGAACAACAAGATAAGAATGAATATCATTAGATAATACACATGAAGAAATACAAAATCATGTGGAATCTACTGCAAGATAATCCGAATCAATCATGAAGAGACTTAGAAGTCAGACGTCAAGAGGAATTGGAGAAAGACTTACGACGACAACTAAGACGGAAGCGTGGACTCTATTAGACAGAGAGAGCCAATTATATATTGCAGAAGACAATAAGAATGCAGATGGAAGTATGGACTCTATCAGACGGAGGGAACCGATTATATGCACTCTTACATGAAGCAAGGATCAGGAGGGAGCTAATCCTATGATCCATTGAAGGTGATATATCCATGGTAGCATCCATGAAAGACAGTACGTGTTCATCTCAACCATAGAAGAAGACCCCTTCTAAGAAAAGCCTTAAAGTATTCCTGGTTGTCCATCTAGATCCACGATCCTATGATGAAAGGAAGAAGTGGAATCTCTAGAACATGGAATCTCCATGGATCCAAGAGATAATGAAAAACATGAAGATTCCAAGAAAGAAATAAAAGCCAGAACAACCAGTCATTACATCAATAATCACAAGATTACCAAGCCTGATATGAAAGCAATCAAGAAGAAGAAATGAAAGTCATGATGAATAATAGTGTATGGAAGACTTATGAATGAAAGCATTGTGAGATCCGGAACCAGAGGTTCTCTCAGAAGGAGGGAGAAGACTATGATGATTACTTGTTCCGGTACACTAGACATATCACTGCATGAGTCATTATATCATCCACAACATCCATGAGTTGGAATTCTACATCAAAGTATGTTCTCCAGAGAAATTGAATAAAGAGCGTATGAATAGCAATCTCAAGACTTTGAGGTATACCAGAAAGAGACTCCTGTATGCAGATAAGAAGAAGACAACTTGGTGAAGAACCTCCATTGCACAACAAAAGCGCGGTGAAGATTTCCTGTAACATCAAGATAACTACTCAGAGATCAGAACTCATGATGACAGAAAAAGTGCCACATAGATATGTTCCAGTTCTCCAACTATGATATACTCTATCATCCAGATCTACATGAAGCCTTCACAATGTTGCAGACTAAAGCACATTTGAAATCAATCATTACATTATCTATGATGAAGTCCAGAAAAGAGAGGTAAAGCTCAAGTATATTCCCACTGATGAGCAAACAACATATATTCTGACAAAACCTCTATTCAGAATCAAGTTTGTATATTTCCGAGAGAAGACGGGGATCGAGAAGATTCTCCAAGCTAAGAGAAGGTACGGAAAAACATTTATTTTGTGATTTAAGTAACTCTCCAGTTAGGAGGGAGCATTTATTTTTGCAAATTGAAAAATAGTCCAGATTGGACAGATGCTTTCTTGCTCGGAAAGTGGATTGAGATTTTTGATGGACAGTGACTTCCCATTGTAGTTAACATGGGAGGCAGACTGATTGCTGATGTATCATAGACAATGAATTCCCATTGTGGTTAACATGGGGAGTGGTCTAGGACAATCATTCTTCTTGGCAGTCACTCTGAGTAGTGGTCAAGTAGAATGGTCTGCCTCGCCAGGCAGTGATTCTTTCGAAGTTCACAATTGTGAGAAGTTTCAAAGAATGGTCCGTTTTGGAGGTTGATGTAGGACAAAAATTCCTTGAGGGTTATACATTCTCTCCAGGTTACACTTTGTTTAGTGTCAGAGGAATGGCCCAGGGTGGGGAATGGTCCAGACAGTTATTCCTCAAGGGCAGACTCATTCTCTCCAGGTTACACTTTGTTTAGTGTCGAAGGAATGGCCCAGGGTGGGGAATAGTCCAGGCTCATCCATCAGGGACAATCATTCCTTAGGGAAGACTCATTCTCTCCAGGTTACACTTTGTTTAGTGTCGGAGGAATGGCCTAGGGTGAGGAATGGTCTAAACATTTCTTAGGGTTTATACATTCTGTCCAGGGTGCACTTTGATTAGTGTAGGAAGAATGGCCCAGGGTGAGAAATGGTCCAGGCTCAGAAATCAGAAATAATCTTTCTTCCTTGTTTGTGAAGAATAGGGCAGAGAGCCCATTGCTGATGAGGGAAGATATTCTTTCAGATCTCACAAACGTGAGTGAAAGATATGCCCAGAGGATTTAGTTTATCTTTAACAGTATTTTCTATGCAAGATGGCATCAGATGATTTTTATGGAGACTACCTGTCTCCAGACAATAGAGATATACTACTATGGTGGATATGTTCCACTGTTCATGAGGTAGATATTCTTTCAGAACTCACAGATGTGAGTGAAATATTGGCCTAGACAAATCAATTTATATCATAACATTGTTTCTATGCAGGATGCTCTCAGATGTTTGTTATGAAGACTGTATGACAATATATGAGGATTACTGTGGTGAATATGTTTCACTGTTCACAACCATACGTTGCTGATCAAGTACTTGTGTGTTACTTGATGTGGTAGTGAACCACTGGATTGTAGTTATGTACTACTATGAATAGACACAGTTGTGCTCTATCCTTGTTCTAATTGCCTTGAAGACTATCAACAGTTTATTGGAGATAATGATCATCCAGATGGATGATGAATAGATATTTTCCAGACGGAAAACAGTTCAGAACCTTTACTCCTCTTGTATCACTCTATGGTGAGAGTGACTTATCCAATATCATATCTAATTACTCAGATGAAGTATGGTTTCGAGAATTGATGCAACTGATGGTGATGGTGATGCTCATGATCTAGTCATGAAATAGTCTAGATGACTATATTGATGCTACCGGGTAAATGGTATGTTTTTGTGCTCAAGTCCATTACCTGTAAATACCTCTCTAGCTAGGAGGGAGTGTTAATATTATGGTAGCTGCGGGAGGTATTTACCTCCACGTGTGAACCTGACGAGAATATAAGACTCTGGAAAGCAAGGGAAACCCTAATGAGTTGGTTAATAACCCTTGAAGCCTTGTCGGCTCAAGAAGATAATTTATATTAGGTTATTAGCCTCCAAGAGAAGAAGTCGGCCAAAAATAATAATAATATACTGAACAGACACATACCCAGAAGGAGAAGTCGACCCCAACAAATCTGGCAGAACCAGTATAAATACAGGGTGCCAGTTCTCATTTGTGACATCTCAGAATTGCAGTTTTCCCAGTTGGTGTGCACTGCAGTTGCAGTCTTCTGCGTAGGTTTGGAGGAGGGTTGCAGGTGTAGGTGCAGCAACAACTAGTTTCAATATTGGCTTGAATATCTCTTGGCTAGGGTTTGGACTATCTGATCAACTTTTTGTGATGCACTATCCTTAGGGAATGATGTGCTACCCTTTGTTTGGCTATCTAGCCTAGGGTTTTCTTCCAGAGGAATTCTCAGTCAAGGTTAAGGTGCTCAGAGGGAGGCTTCGGCCTATGTTTGGGTGACGAAGGTATCGTCAATGGTAAAACAAGCACACCATCTTCTATATTCTAACATATAGTACCTAATAATCATATTTAGTAATATAACTATTATATATATACCTATATATATCATTATTTAAGATCCTAATATGATATATTTAATAGGTATGACTAACCCTTCATATAATATTGGCGTTCACTATTGATAGAATTAATACTAAGATTAATTTTTATATTAATCCTAGGTTCCCATCTCTTATAATCTCTTCCATTTTGGATTTTTTGTGGTATTTTTTTATGGCCATGGAGCAAGTACTAGGATTGGAGTAAGAAAAGTAAGCATAAAGGTAGTATTGTTGTAGTATACCACTAAGAGTGCTCTTGAAGCATACTGTTGTGCATGGCTCGAAGTAATATACGTATATTATGGAGCTCTTAGCACATAAGATATACCATGTAACATTAATAGAAATGATCTTTTTACTACTTCTTATGTAACTCATACTTGACCTATTACTGAGCTTGCAAAAGTGATTCCACAATATACTATGGATCTAGATTCAATAATAAACCTGGGCTAAGAGTATCATGAGATTAAGGATTGGTTGGTAAATTATAAGGCATAACACCATATTGCATTGTCTACATTCCAGGGTGAAATGAGTACAAAAGAGTTATTTACCATTCCATAACTACGAGGTGCTTTCTCCATCTAGATATTACCCTTAAGAAAGTATTAGAATAGACTAATACTAATACTTTCCTACTCCTGCCTATAACTATTCATTTTATCCTATATACTTGTGTAAGTTGGATGATGAAGATCGAAAGAATGCCTTGCCCCAAAGAAAAGCGATAAGCATCACTGGTTGGTAGGTGGTAGGACAAAGGCTATAAAAGAAAAATATTGGCATAAGCTAGCCAAGCCAGAGTCATGATTCTGGGGCACGTCTTTCCTCACCAGAGAGGCATAAGCTAGCCAAGCAAGAAATATAGGCAAGAGAAACCACTATAAGGCTTAGCTATTCCTCTAAAGCACTCGTGACCTAGTAATATCCTTGAAGAAGGAGAAAGAGAAGGAAAGGAATAACTAGAAAGGGTATATGTTGTGCGGCATGGGAGATCTATCTGTGAGGGACTTATCTATAATGATTTGACCTAACTATAGATTCAGAGGATGTTATTGGTATCCATACCCTCAAGATAAAGATAAGTTATACCTTAGGGAGGCCAAGACCCACTTATTCCTGTTGATCTTGACCTGCTAATCCTCCTCTCTTTACTTGGGATAGAAAGACTGATCTTGACCTGCTAATCCTCCTCTCTTTACTTGGGATAGAAAGACTGATCTTGACCTGAGACCCAACCTCGCCTTTGAATATGGACCTAGGCAAGACCCTTTTTAATAGTAGTAGTTGGAAGCAATCCCCATATGGCATTCCAGGAATATTGATTATGGAACTTGGGGTCAGCCGATAGGTTGAAGCTTGAAGCATTCCAGGAATATGCTGGGTAGTTGAATTAAGCCCAAGCCCACCAATGATCATAGTAGTAGTAGTTATGGATACAATAACCCATTAATCGTGGTTAACCCAAACCCATTAATCAACGAATACACTCCCAACTAATCAGGCATGTCGGTATAGCTAGAAACCATTCCCTGACTGGTAAAAACAAGTCAATGGCCAAGCAAGGTGAATTCATTATGGCAGACATTCCCCATTCTATTGTTGCTAGTTTATAGAAATTAGGAAAAAATGTGTATACTTGAAGTAGGAAGCCAACCTTCCATAGTATTTGGGTTGTGGGTGGTTTAGAAACCTCACCTCATCTAGTACCATGCTATTATTCATTCCCACCCAAAACCCACTTACCCAGGCTTTTCAGTAGAGAGTCGCCCATTCTAGATAACATTGTAGATAAAGAACCTGATCGTATCTAGAATCGTTAGAGAATCCCAACATGATAATAAAAACAACTCAACATCGTAATAATTCAATTTAATTCTACACATGAACCATCGAAAGGCGACAACCATCTTCTGTTGGCCACAATTAATCCATGGCCACCGGTCAACAAAGCCTGATCTCTATCGATCGATTTTGGATCTGCCCCCCCCTACCTCCTACTACTATTGATAGGGTTTAATGGGTATTTTTTGGTGGTCCAATTCACTGTATGGGATACGCTAATTGACTCCTTTGATGAGATATTGACCTCCATGGTTAGCTCTAGTCACTCTAATAGGTGCCATTGGAAAGGGGACACAAAATTCATTCACTTGTTCGATGAGAGATTGCATGATGGTGAGAAAACACGTCTTGTAACCGTAAGGCTTGCTTCTTTATAACACAATCCCATATTGTAGGTCATTGCTTGGTACGAATCCAATCTGTATGGGTGAGATGGTAGATACAACTATTTCTTGAACAACCAGGTAGACAGATAGATGTGCTCCAGCTATTGGGGAACACTTGGGATAGGGGTGGGCTTGAGGTTAGCAAACGAACTGGAGATATAGGTGATTTGTTGCAACTACGTGATCCTAATCTGTCATATGACTATGAGGTTTTAGGTATTTTAGATATTAAGAAGAAATAACTTGCTTAGAGAGGGTGCTACTAGAGTGAAGAGGGAAACACCTATTACTCCCACCCTAGCCCGGGTGAAGAGATTGCCTAAGCATCCCAACTCTATATATTTATTCACACCCACAACCATAGAAGGATGCCTCCCATCGATGGAGTAACGATGTCTACCATTTTAGAATGGGAGAGGTCATGGGATTGAATCATTTTCTAGTGAGACTCGGTAAACCGAATCAACACGTATTGGGTAAACTAAAAATGGTACGTATGCAGGTGGATCTGATGCTTGCTTTGCTTCTTCTTTTGTTGTATTTTCCATCAATTGTTATGGGTCCTTCCTACGATGATATTTACTACGACACTCAAACTAGTGGCTCTCCAACTAGACTTGGGTAAACTTCAATTGGTTCATCGACTGAGTCAACTGAATCTAGATTTAGAGACTCTGGATCTTCGACGTTTTTCTTAGTTGCTAGTGTGGGTGGTTCTGCAACTACTCGATCTAGGTATCTATCTTGATTTGGAACCAAACAAAGAAAAGTTGGTTCTATTACAGGCTCAACTACTACTATTGGTTCTACAGGTTCTAGCAAAGGCCAAACATGATCCAGATCTATAATTGAGTGAAGGGAAACTGGGAAATAAAGGGATGATGTTTCTACTACTACCTGTTCCTTTGCATCTAACACTTAACCTCCTACTAGACGTTAATAGGTGGGGTCTAAGTCGAATTGGTGCATAGTGGATTGGTGTAATGACTACTTTTAAATTAACATCTAAAAATTCTACTTAACGTACAACAATTTCTACCAATTTCTACGAGGTTTATAAAATCCAATTTTTTTCAACACTTTACACAAGTAAATTAAAATTTATCAATGAGTAATGCATAAATTCGAATTGAGTACCTTAACCCTGATGCTAATTTCCGTTGTCAGCTGCCTTCCTGTTGCTACCTGCTACACAGTCCAGTCCTGTTGCAAACACAGAAAATAATTGCCCAAAACCTCTTGTCCACCCTGCCAACTAGGAAAACGACCTAGCTCCAGGATATCTACGGATATCTTGGCCCTCCGAGACCAAAACTTCTAGCAACTCGGTGCCTGCCTGATCAGTATGTCACAACTAGCAAATCCAGTGCCTCAATCTGAGAACACCAATCTCACAGCCCCTCTCGGCTCTCTCTCCATAGCAAGAAAACAATTCCCCCCATCGAATCCTCCCTTCCAACCCTTCCTTCCTTCCTTATCCTCCCCCTTCACCGACACTCCACCTTGCATTAAATTCCTTATCCCTCCATTTAATTACCCTTATCCATTCACATTAATTCCTTTATCTTCTCGGGATCCTTATGTGATCCCTT
>ML780303.1:298593-315912 GCA_009831015.1 Picea engelmannii
TTTGGATTAAATTTATCAGGCAGAGATCTTAAAATCTTCTGAACTAAGAGTGAGTCGTCAAACTTCTCACCAAGACCCTTCATGGCATTCACAAGTTCTTCAACTCTTAAAAAATACTTGCTAATTGTTTCATCTTCATTCATATTTAGTTGTTCAAATTTCAATCTGTATGTTTGAAGTTTGGCATCATTTACTTTCTCATTTCCTTCATAACTTTTAATAAGTTTATCCCACATTGCTTTGGCAGTTTCAAGATGCATAACCTTTACAAACTCATCTTCAACAAGTCCATTCAAGATAGCATTCATTCCCTTAGCATTAAAACTAAACTCTAACTTATCGTCCTTGGAGGCTAGCACAACATGCTTTGTATATCCAGTCTCTACTACATCCCAAACATCAACACCTAAGGCCATTAAGTATGTTCTCATTCTAATCTTCCAGAAGGAAAAATTTGTTCCATCAAACAGAGGGGTCTTAGAGGCTGAAGTCCCTTCATGACTTGTCATGTTTAAGCTTACAGATCTACCTTTGAATAAAAGGAACCCACTCTGATACCAATTGTTGAAATTACTAAGACAACTAAGAGGGGGGGGGGGTGAATCAGTTGTTATTGTGGTTAAACAATTTTAAGTCTATTAATACATTCTTAATCTTTCTTCAAGTGATCATCAACATTATACAACATATGGACAATAAAAGTAAAGAGCATTAGTCACACATAAGGTATACACCGAGACATATTTTCATGAGGAAACCCATAAAGGGAGAAAACCTCTTCTTCTTCAAAATGATAGGCAGTCTTTTAAGTTCTGTACATCATCTATAATTGAGCACCAACTCAATGTGAGGCTGCTACCTCTGTTTTACAAGCTAGAACTTGTTTGAGAGCACCGAATCTCTTGTTTCTCTAGCATACACTAGAAGGAAGCACCAACTCCCCTAATGTTCCAACACCAATTGGATGGAAGCACCAACTTCCAGTTACACAGGCTCCAACCTCTATAACAGAGAACACTTGTTCTCCCCTGCACCACACTGCCACCCTGGTTTCTCTGGATGCAACCAACTGGAAGCTACAAATCCCTGTGTTCAAGCTCCCACTTGAACCTCTGAGGACAACAATCCTCCCTAGCACCTCCCAACCACTCTGGAATATGAATGAATAAACAAACAAACAACTACACAGATAAATTGATTCTTACCACTTCTTCTCTGTTTTGTAAATCTGGTCTTCTTCTAATTGTTCTGCAATTCTTCTCTTCCTTTGTCTGTTCTACAATTCTTATCTGCTTCAACTTGTTCTGTCATTCTACTCCATTTCAAATCTTTTCCTCATCTGTTACTCTTCTCTGAGTTTTATATCACACTGTGCACATTTTCAGTCTCACACTGCGCATATTTTCAGTCTCACACTACACATATTTTTCAGTCTCACACTGAACATCCTGTGATTTTCCCTTTCTTACAATTTAATTCATTTTTCGTCCAGAATGACCACCACGCACAGTCTGTATTTTTTTTTTTCTTTTATGCCCCACATCCACAACAGTTACACTTTGCATCTTCTTAGGCAAAAGAAAAATCGTCCGAGCAATTGAAACGCCAACCGATCAGGAATCATGAATCAGATTTGCTCACTGATTCGTAACTGATGAATTAACTGTGAGAGAGAACAGTAGCCCTCCGATCATATTCAAGTTTATCTGCACCGTTGGATGAACTTTATTAATATTGCCTTTAAATCAGGTTTCATCATTTCGACATTCCTATGGCCAAGTGTCTCGACACTTCATGTCGCGATCTCCGAAACTTTGATACATAGCTTTTCTGCGCTAGCTCCTTCCTCTATATGACCATGGCCATGAACAAGCGCTTATGCATAAAGTGCTTTTCACGAATTCACATTTCGTGAATCTGGAGATGAGGCATATCGACTCTCCAAGTTGCGATCCTCGAAACTCCGAAATGGAGCTTATCTGAACTGACTCCTTCCCTTCTCGCGACCACCGGTGGTGACCATAGGATGTGCCCAAAAGGCGCTTCATATTTCACAAGTTTATAAACTTCATTGAGTCTGATCGACGGTTGAAATCTCCATAGATCCGACGGTCTAGATCTTATCCCGATCTCGCATCTCGCAAGTTTCCACACCATGCTCCGTTGACTCCAAGTCAGCGACTTGTCCTATGATTCGACGGTCCAGATCTGATCTTAATTCAATGGCTCATATCATATCGCGATTTCAGCGTTCTTGTGGTTATGATTCTTGCCTCTCCAAGTCGCGAGTCGTGAAACTCTGAAATGGAGTCGGATCAACGGTCCATATCACACCTTGATCTGTCGGCTGCGATTAAATCGTGATTTTTCATATCGCGATTTCGTTGGTTATATTTCTTGCCTCTCCAAGTCGCGAGTCGTGAAACTTCGAAATGGAGTCGGATCAACGGTCCAGATCACACCTTGATCTGACGACTGTGATTAAATCGAAATTTCGCATATCGCGATTTCGATGGTTATGTTTCTTGCCTCTCCAAGTCGCGATAGGTGAAGCTCCAAGATGGAGCTGGATCAACGGTCCAGAACAAACCTTGATCTGATGGCTGCGATTAAATCGTGATTTCGCATATCGTGATTTCAGTGGTTATGTTACTTGCCTCTCCAAGTCATGATTCACGAAACCCCGAAATGGCGTGGGATCAACAGTCTCGATCAACACTTGATCTGACGGTCATCAGGAATTGTAAATGGGATCCAACGATCATAAATGCTGCTTCTCCTCTCGAGCTTACTTTTTTCTGCTTACTCTGATCTTTCCATCGATGATCTGCCAACAATCCTCTGCACTATCTCTTCTGAGCTTAATCGAATCTTCTCTGCAGTGTCTTCTCATAATTCCCATCTATTACATACTTTCTGTACTCATGCCATCTTCAATGCTGTACTTGCCATCAATGACAAGCATTCTCTATCTGTTAAATATTTTCCAACAATCTCATCTCTGAGGCGAACTCGAAGTGATTTTACAAGAGCCGTTGATCACTTACGAAATAAGGTAGGTGGGTTGGATCAAATTTTCTCACCTTCACTATATATCATCTCTGAGGTGAACTCAAAGTGTTTTTACAAGAGTTGTTGATCACTTACGAAATAAGGTAGGTGGTTTGGGTAGGGAGGAACACAACTTTGTAGTATGGAAGTCGAAAAAATAAGGTAGGAGGGAGAGGTGGGGGAGTGCATGTTATTCTGTAAGTAAGTAAGTGATCACTTACACATTCCAGTGTGTAGTTAAAGGCAAGGGATGCATAGTGCCAATACACGGTCAGTGATGGGGTTTAGTGTGTTTCTTTGCATTCTTCTTATAAAAGGTGTATTCCATCTATGTATCAGTAAATTGCGTTTCCTCGAATTGCAGTAGTGGATTGGGGTTGGAAAGTGGCGGTGTGTTCAATCTATACATAGAGAGTCCAAGGGGTTCAATCTCAAGTTGGTATCACAATAAGGTATCTCAAGAAGAACTAGGTGATTCCCGCACTCAATTAATTAAAGGTTGAGGGTATGCATGGATGTGCTCGCCCATTCATTCGTTCAGGTGGCTGTTCGTTTCGTTCTGGCTCAAATATTTTCTTTTGGATTAATACTTAAACTAGAAGGAGAAGGATTCCCTCAGAATGGGAGAGAGAAACATTAATTTACTCACTCAACCTTTTCATCAGGATAGCTTATTATTATTTAAGGGGAGAGGTGCAACATGAGAAAACTCTACCTCGACGAATGGTTGTAACATCATAGAGGTTCCTAGAACAAAATTGTTTCGTTGGCCTCTTGCCAACCCTTAATAACTAATGTTGAAGATCTTTATTTACACGACTCACAACTTAAGACATAACATCAAGTGTTGTGTGAAATACGAATGGGCAAAAGATGTGGGATGGGAATAGGGATGACATCAGTAGTGAGCAATTGCTGCTATTGGCTCCCTATCTTCTCGCAAAAGCATCCAGGCATGATAGATTGCCACTTGGAATTGGATGGAATTTGAACTTCATCAATCTTAGCTTCTACTAACGTGAGTAAACAAATTCTCTTTTTTCTCCCCCCATTAGGCAATGAGCCATTTCTACATCCAACACAACCTTAGATAGAAATTGCTTCTCTATTATATTACCCATACATCAGGTCACTCTTCCAAGTTATTATTAGTCCGTGCCAAAGAAGGACTATAGCAATGATTTTGTTATTGTTTTGACATTAATTTCCATTGACTTAAAAAATTTCCATGGGAAACCTAATGTTCCACATAAGAAATACAATTTTTTATTTTTTAATCTATAAAATAACTTATTTTTTTAAACTGTCATTGGTTGAAAAGTTTGAGGCCTTATTGTGGTCTTCATGTTGTTCATAAATAATTTTGTCGAGGCCCCGACGACCAACTCATCCACATTTCTGTTTTCAAGGAGCCGTACAAACTAGTTTAGCATCCCTGGTTTACGAGATTGTGGTCATCACAAAAACTAAGCATGAAAATGCGAGCAATGGCGATTTCTTGGATCCTCCATTTACTCCACATAATTTCTTTATAGCTTGCACACTAATGGACAAAAGTCCAACCACATGCATGAGCTTCTCTATAAGACAACATCTATTTCAAAGAAAGATTAAATCTACTTAAGTTAAATAAAAATAATGGAGAAAAGTATGAGAATAAGTTTAAATTTATATAAATAAATAGTAAAAGATCAAAGAATTATTATATAAATAAATAATAATAGCTTGGTCAACAGTGATAATAAATGCTTAATGTTAATATGATAAATTAATAAATACAAATTGTTGCTATATTAACTAGAATCTACTACATCTTCCTGATTGTTCATGAAGATTAGTATAATAATTAATAATATAATTAATTAAAAAAATAATAAATAATAAAACATTTTATAAAAATTGAGAAAATATTATTAAATGCATTCCACCAACATTGATTAACATTTATCTATATTAAGCTTGAGAATTTACAATATCCCTAACTTTAGTATAATATTTAATTGCAAATTTCATGATTTTTTTTATGGAAGACTTTGTTGTTATATAAAATTAAAATTAAGGAGGCCGCACTCAACTAGAAATTGCCTCAATTATCTATAGTATTATCCACCTACAAAAGTGTGATGACACATTGGTGGCAAATTCCATTTGAATTTTGCATTTCTCAATCTGTGATTTTGTAGCAAGATACTTGCAACTTTGCACAGTGCTTTTCAAAGCAGTTATATACTTGGCAACATCTCTATGCCTTTTTAGACATATTAAGTAACTCTAGAATGAGTTATTGTTAGAAGAGTAATATGAATACTAAGTTCAAAATCTAAGCTACCTTTTGTAAGACTATTACGAGGAGATGTGGCTATTTTGTAGTACATCTGTAACATTTTATGAATTCTTCTATAAAATGTATCCTCTTTATTATACCTGCAGTCCAAACCTGCAGTCCAAGCATGGGATATAGGGATTGCTAGGTCGTTGACTAGTTTTTAGTTGAAGTTTGATTAAAAAAAAATTGAGTTTTATCAAAATATAACATTACAAACTCATTTTATTTATTTATTTTAATTAGTTTAAATAATTTTTTCTGATATTTGATTGGTGGTTCAAATGACCTTGTTATTGAGAGCGACTCAAATTTTCCACCTCAATTTTATTTTAAAGCATAAGTTTGAGTGGTAATTTTTTTCCAACTAAATAATGATGGAAATAAAGTGTAACATTACTTATAAACAATAAATATTTGTTTTTCAATGCAATATTTATACTATGAGTTTACATTGATTTTCAATTTCCCTGACAACCTGGTTGTCGTGGCCATTGATTTTCAATTTCCCTGATAGCCTCGTTGTCCGGGTTGTCGTGGCCGTTGTTTGAGTAGCAATGTCGTGGCCATTTGTTGATTGACAATGTGACGGTCTCCATGGACATGGGTATAACATGCTAGCCTGGTTATCGTGGCCGTTGTTTGAGTAGCAATGCCGTGGCCATTTGTTGATTGACAATGTGGCGGTCTCCATGCTGGATATGGGTATAACATGCAATTTCTTGCTCTGCCTCAAATGCGAATGCACTCTCACCATTTAGAATACCTTTTAGTAGAGTAGTAATTACTTCCTTCTCTGTGTGCTTCATTCTCTGTATCCGTTGTCTCTACATCTGGGTATCGAAAATCCGTTGTCTCTGCATCTGTGTGCTTCATTCTCTGTATCCGTTGTCTTTACATCTGGTATCGAAAATCCGTTGTTTCTGCATCTGGGTTTTGAAAGCACAATTGTGAGTGCAGGTCCTTCGTCCTTGATTTTCTAAATTCCATTATTTTCTCGAAATGAAATGTCCCTCATTCTTTTCAATTGTGAATGACCATGGTTCGAATCCCACACGCTCTCTTTGCTTTCCAGGGATAGCAAACTCCGACAATAATAATATTAACAAAAGCGTCATCGATTCAGTCAAAGTTCAACTTCTCAAATTATTAACAGAGCTGTCATTTGGACCGTATATTCAGTATCTCTAAACTTGAGGAATATTCAGGGTTTTCACCATCAGTTGAAATATGTTGCAATTCTTCTAAAAGCTTCATTGAAACAATTCTAGTTCTAAAACCGAGTTATTTAAGCGAAAAGGCTTGCTCGTGTTATCATTTGATCGCGGCTAAAGTCGACTTCGCAAGCATACCTAAATACTGAGAGAAGTGAGTTTAAATTTCATTCTTTAGTGTACTGTGCTAAGCTTACTGAAGAAATGCGGAAAATGCATTAGTTGAGTGTTCTAAACGTGGAATAAAGGCTAATCCTTGGTACTTCTACTCAGGGAGCTGGATTATTTGAAGGCTAAGCCGGTACTTTTGTTCTTTTCGTTATATTATACATAATTGCGTTGTTAGTTGCATGTATTGTTTTAATTCTGTTAGACTGTCCCAGGGAGCGCAATATTTAAAGTTGTCGCTATATTCTTGGGGCCTTTATTGTGAATTTTCTCCTGAGAATTGGAATTATTACTAGCCATACATTCTTAGAGATATACGGGAATTCGCCTTGAGGAGAGAAGGGAAATTTCATTCTTCCGAGAATATCAGCGGGGAAGTGGAGTAGCGGTGTTATTTGGAGGTCTTTTCCTGCAAACTTTTAAAGCTTGTAATTATTCCACTGGAAGGATTAAAATGAAAGGTCTTCTTTGCGTTTCAAGGGTGGATTTGAAGCCATTGTCCCGAAGTGGGGCATACCTTTGGATCCAATGCAAGGGATGCATATATTTTACATTTTCTACATGAGATGCTAGAGCCTCTTGAATCAGGGGATGGAGTACGGAGACGGATTCATGAATCTTTGAGAATGGCGTCATCTACAATCTGGTAGCTCGTTTATCGAATAAAGACTATTAAGAATGGCCAAAATTAGGTTTGGATCAAACCCTACAACAACCTATTTCTGCAAAACTCTGTAACATTTCTAGCCCGAATGAAAATTCCTTCTCTGAAAATTTAGTTTACTCCATGACAAAACTTCAAATACTGTTTCTGATTTATTAGCCATTGATGATTAGTTAAATGGGGAGTATTCTTTATTCGTTGGGAATTTTCATAGTGGCGGCATAGAATATATGGGATAATCTACAGATGAAATGCGCTGATGCAACTTTTCTGTTGGGGTATAGCAGATGTCACTTTTATCAATGGCGTTCGTTTGGGTTCAATGGCCATCTGTGACAGAAATTAAGTTTTGTAGACAGTTTGAGCAAACTTTTCACATGCCCTCTAGTATGACAGAGACAGATCACACAGCTCAAAAGGGAAAAACCCTAGTATATCAGAAGAAGTGTGTATTAGAATAATTATAAATCGGGCTCTCATAAATTTAGCGACAAAGAGAATTTTCCAAGCTAACCGCGGCTCCAAAGTTCACTACAATCAAGCCATTAGGTGATAGATTGCTTGTAAAGATTTAGGCCATTGAAGAGAAAAACCGAGGTGAAATTTTATTTCCTGATACTACCCAAGACAAGCCCCCGGGGTGGTTGAGTTATAGCTGCGGCCGATGTCAAGTGGGTCTACGTAACTTTGTTTTTCTCCTCCATCCCCAATACCAAAACCCTCACAAATCATACCAAAATAACAGCTAAATTATGCAAAGGCCTCTATCAAATCTATTGCCAAAACGGATCCCTGGTAAAAACAAGGTCTATACCCGAGAATCAAAATATGCTCTGTAACGCAACAAAAAAAATTATTTCTAGAGATCCATATATAGCTCCATAGGTCTGGAGATTATGTGCTCTCTAATACTTATGCTCTTAGTGGATTTTTTGTATGCAAGTAACTATCACATAAAAGTCAGCAACTGTATCTGTATTATCACTCACAAAATAGGAATTACAACAACAAATCCTGAAGTAGAAACAGATAATAAAATGTAGGAATGGAGACTGATGCCGATGTGGAAAATGCTGAAAAAACACAAGGGCGGATGACAAAAAATCTACTTGAAATGCTAATGAAGAATTATGTTGACAGTATGAAGAATGAAAAAATAATATACGAGTCCAGGTTTTGAATCTCAATGTATCTTTGTTTTGACTTTTTCCATTTAGTTTACCCCATGAATTTATATTGGTTTATAGTTGTGAGCTCTCTAATGAGTGGATATGTCGCTGGTTGGTTTATACTTGAGTTGGGAGGTCTATCTAACGAGTAAATTAGATTTACTCGATGAGTTTTTCGTCTCTAGGTTCTAGGGTTTCTCTAAAGTGCCGGTTATAAAATCTATTCAAGGTTGGGTTATTTAATATGTCCACTAAAATTGTAGTTGTATTGCATAGGATCTTATAATGTCTTTTGCATTCATTCTTAAGAGTTCTCTTTGAGGCTCTCAAACAACACGAGGGTTCTAAGAGTCTAGGTTTTGAATCTCCAATTCTAAGAGTCCAGGTTTTGAATCTCCATGTATCTTTGTTTTTCCTTTTGCCATTTAGTTTATCCCATGAATTTATACCGGTTTATAGTTGCGAGGGTCTATCTAACGAGTAAATTAGATTTGTTGGATGGGTTATGAAATTTCAGAATACGATTTTACATGTTACACAATTCTCTATATTTAGCCAAAGTTGGTAGAGTCGTACTCACTGCTAAACGGTGTCAAAAATTGCTACAACTATTATTTTATTATACCTACATAGCGGGAGTGCCATGCAACCTTGTTTATATATAGGGTTCAAGCAGGAAATTTGAGGCATTCATTGGATCTAGTAAAACATATTTGATTTTAGAATCTTGATTTGTTATAGAAAAGACTGGGTATGGCTCTTTGAGAAGCCTTCCACATTATCTTTTGTTGATCGTTTACAGAAATTTACATTAAAACAACAAATTTTTGCAGGTTTGATAAGCTAATGGCTTTGTGGAAGGGAAACCTAAATTCTTCCTCAAATTGTATGTTCATTGTTAGTATATGTGTACAAGTAATTTGTATTGAAATAATAGATAGAACTATGATAAAGGGTTATTTATAAATAATGCCCATACAGTGAAAAAAAGGTATGATTTGAGTTCATAAGAAAAGCTCTCTGAAACATGTCTATTCCAAATACTCAACATAGTCCAAAAAATCTCAACGTTTAGGTGAACTTGAAAGGCTTTACCTACCTTTAACAAGATTACCTGAAAATTCCAGATTCAAAAAAACATAAATCATTAATTAGGAAGTCGATGCAAACATAATAGGGGCTATACTCTTATGGTTATCATCTCAGTAGAACATCCCACCTTTGAATTTCACAGAGTGCAGTCAGCTAATCAGAAGAAGTACAAATGATGTTCGCATTGAGCATTTTTTAGCACTATGCAACCATGCAATAAGTATCTACAGTAAATCAACAACTGTAAGGTTTCCTTGTAAGTAGTGTCTGCATTATACTAACTCATATGGGCTTCATAACAATCCAAAATCTACTAGTTGTTAATCACACCTCAATAAACTGCAAAATTAAGGGAATTAATTAATACTCAGAATATGCTGCATAAATATAATATGCCATCAACCATTTCCATTTTTCGTGTGTGTACTGCATTATACATCTCTTCCTTTCTAACATGTTCAATATACATGTGAATGGATTATCAAAGAAAAACCCAATTGAGTCAAACTCTTTTGCAGTCCTATCTCTTCAAGTACAGTGACTGAATCCTGTAACAGTTGTTGCAAAAAGTTTAAAATCAATGATTATATAGGATTTCAGCCACAAGAGGTGTTGCTATAGCCCCTACCTAGGTTTAATTCCTCACAAGAAGTGGTTGATGCACTACCTGCAAGGAAGCCGCTTAGCCACCCAGGGGTCATTAAGTTAGGTTGCGTGGTTGTTCAGTGTAAGTAGCGTCTCACATATTGATAGGTGGTGGATGCTCACCTATTGTGGTAATAAGGAATCATTATTCAAAAAATTATATAGGATTTCACACATTACTAGTTAGTAGTGAAAATTATCATCCATTTACAAGATGGCATTGTGATTGTTGGAGAGCCTTTCTGAATATATCCTTCAAGGTGTAAATCTCTCCTTCAACATCCAGACTTCGTTGTCTTGTTGTTTATCACACTAACTTATATAAGCTTCATAGATATCACACTAACCTTTATAAGCTTCGTAGACTCCATGTTTGTACCCAACTTTCAACGTCTATTTGATGAATGTACTAGCCCAACATTACCCATTTGATGAAAGTACTTTCCCAGCATTATCTATTTGATGACTGTACTTGCCATTTCAAAGGTGTTTATCCAATGTGTGCACCGAGGAATCCGAGGAAGCATGTATATGCCAGAATTTTCCTAACCTGGAACCGAAATGTTGGTCACTTCCATTTCCAACATCCTTTTTAGTGGAAAATTTTGACAGAAATCATGCTGAAGGTTTCAACTATAGATTCTTGGGCTTGGTGATATTCATATCTTTCAATAACATCATTTGGAAGATCTCTACTAATCTTTGAAAAAGGAATTGACTCCTTGTAGTAATCAAAAGCCATGCAAGATAGAGAGCCATGTGCTTTGAGACCTCCATAAATTGGATTGTATCAAGTAATCTGTTTGCAACTTTATTTGACACCATACATTGAGTTTTGTTAATTTCAACATTATGATTGTTCTACATATGCTTATGCAAAAGGATTAGAGATCATTTAAGTCTAGTGGTGGCCACTTAGAGAGACATAATGTTAAAAGTTTATTTTTAAATGCCTAATCAAAATTGGCACATAGTTTTTTCAATGTTAAAAGTTTATTTTTAAATGCCTAATCAAAATTAGCACATAGCTCTTTTTCAATGTTAAAAGTTTTACTTTTAAATGCCTAATAAAAATTTGTTGTTTTCTTTTTCTTCAGGTACTTGGAGGCATATAGAATGGTGCGGAAGTGGACATTATGCATTGAAGTGTCTTGTTACCCAAACCCGGGTCAAACGATTATTGCATATGTCCTTCACAACATGGCATTAAATCACGTCCTCCAAACTAAGAGAGAAGTTTATGGAAATACTACAAATAATGAAGTATATTATATTGTCCTTGTTGAAGGGATAAAATAAGCAAAAAAATATGGTGCCAATGATATTGTAGTCTTCACCAACTCAGAATTGATATGTAATCAGATGAAAGGAATTTATCAAGTTCGAAAGGACAATCTAAAACCTCTTCATAGAGAAGCAAGAATTGTTGCATCTTAATTTCAGTGTTTTACCATAAATTACCATGTAGAGATCAAGAGGATGTCAAGTGATTTAGTATCGAGAGAAAAGTCAATTGTAGGTGAAGGTGTTAAATATGACTTGGTATCACCATCTATGCCAACAAAATTCATTGATGGACATCGATATAGATCCCCAATGCGTGGATGCTTTCTTCTGATAACTGTTGGTGTGTCTCTAGTGGCATCGTTGTTTCACTAAAGAACTCATTACTATATTACATTTCTCTCAAATTGTAATATCTGGGGTCTCTTGTAAGGGTGATAATATTGAACAAGGCTTGTTATACATCCAAACTTATGTGTATGGTTAGTGATTAAATAAATTAATGTTTTTGAGGTTCTAACTATTTTTTCTTTGTTATTTTACCATGTTTTCTAGAGAAAATCATGACACATGGGTTTAAATGTAGTTACTTTTCATGCACCCTTCATGGAGATGATTTTAGATGGTTAGGAGACCTTATACCATGACCCACCTCTTTTTGTTAATATACTTTGACAAGGTACCCATTATCATTAATTTCATTCCAATAACTTGTTAATATACTTATCATGAGAACGTTAATATAATTATCATGAGAAGGCAGGGGTGGAATTCAAAACCTCTTTCCAATGACACGTGAATATGGATCTTTAACCAAAGGAGCAAATGGGCTCTTCATAGAGATGGCCATTATCATTAGTTTATGGTTCCTTTACCAAAAGACCAAATTGGGGTCTTTCGCAAGGTATCCATTCTCATTAGTTCCATTCCAATAGCTTTTTAATAGACTTGACATTAGTTTCATTCCAATAGTTTGTTAATAGACTTGAGATACAGAGGCAGGGGTGGAACTTGAAGCCTCTTCCAGTTACACATGAACACGGATCTTCAACCTAAGGACCAAATTGGATATTTGGCAAGATACCCATTATCATTAGTTTCATTCACATAGTTTTGTTAAATAGACTTGCTATGGCATAGAGACATTGAGGTCTAGGTGGAACTCGAATCCTCTTACCAATGGATATGGTTAATAAAAAAAATACTTTAAAAAAAAAGTAGAAAATCAGACTAGAGGCCACATCATATTTGATTGATTATGATTGGAGAACTTCACAATATATTCAAATTTATCTGAAATGTTATGCTGAACACAAATCTTGACACATTGTGGTGCATGCATACTCCACAAATCTTAATCATAATGTTTTCATTGCAGAGAGGGCTTAAGCCTGAAAATTTATTGCTTGCTAGATACAACAAATGGCCTTATGTTTTAACCTTTGAAATGTAAATCATAATGTTTTCATTGTGGAGAGGGCTTAAGCTTGAAAAGTTATTGCTTGCTAGCTACAACAAATGGCCTTATGTTTTAACTTTTAAATGTAAAATCCAACATCATTTGTAAACATGCATCGAACATCAAGTTCATCCAACAATCACACATTAACAAGCACTGAACTAGCAAAATATATCCTACTGGAATCATATCAATTCAATGAAATCCCAATTTGATATCCCTAAAGCGATGCAAAATAATATTGTACTGCGAATAGCGTAGAGTTTAGATTGAATTCATTCAGAATTTACAAGTGACCAAGAAGCACCACTCTCAAACAATTTGAAAGATCTAGGGAAATTTATCTCCAATAAAAGAATGTCGTGGCTTTTGTCTTTTGCCTAACAAATTGGGCCAAAGTTTTGCATTCTCACAACCCAACTGTAGCCAAAAGAACCAAACGTGACACTCACCCTCAAAATAATTGCATAGAGCATGATATGAGACGTGATCATGGGCCCAAGGGAAATACCTTTTTGAGGTAACATAGTTCTAAATGCCTTGCATAAAAATTGGGGATACCTTGAATATCCCTCTACTAAGGAGGTTTGATCCTAGATATCAAAAACCTCCTTTTCACTTTCAATGCACATATGGATTATAATATCTTTGTTTTGAAATTGCACTTTGAATACTAAAAGTAAAGTCTAAAGATACATATACCCAAATGCAGTCTCACATTTTTGTTAGTTGATAAGCATCAATATTTCCCTTTGCTCCTCCATTCTACCAAATATATTCAAATTTTCAAAACATATAGGAATATTGTAATTTTTGCATGTTTTCAAACTTCCATGTGTGACAATTATATTGGTATACCGTAGCAATTCCACGAGTCTACATTTATGAACATACACAGATTAAGTATAAAAATCATTTTCCAATAACAAAATGCCACCTGGAAGCAAAGGACTTGCACAAACAGTTTCAGTGAATCACCGTTTAAACTTTAAAGTCTTTCATATCTTCTAGCATGAAAATGATTATTATATTTGTAGACCTTAAAAGTACTTGCTCAGTTTCAATGGATAACACTTTAAAGTCTTTTATGTGAGCAATGGACATTTCAGTGTCAGAGACATGGATGGCTTCCAAAACAAAGTATGGGAAGAACCTCTTTGTGAAAAATGGACATCTATAGTTTAAGAAGATGATAATAAGAAAACAAAGGCTCATTCATTCTATCAACCCTCATACTAAATTTAGAATTTATTGTATCCTTCCTTAGCAGTTTTTCCATTGGTGCTGTGATCTGCGCATATCTTTTGATGAATTTTCGATAGTATCCTGTGTGTCCTAACATTGCTCATAGTTGACAGACTATTTTTGGTGCTGGTAAATTAACGATGACCGCGATCTTTGTCGGATCGACCAATAGCCATTGTTTGTGTACTATATGGCCCAATGGTATCCTAAACAATGTTCCAAATATACATTTCTTTATATTTAGTGATATCTGACATTGTCTGCATCGTTCTAGCATCAAGCACAAAACTTCCACATGGTTTTTCAACAGACTATAAACTGTCCAGTCGTCCAGGTATACCTTGAGAAACCAATGGATGAATTCTTTAAATGTTGCGATAACCACTCTGGAGCATATTGTTGGTGCATTCTTCAGTTCAAATGGCATGACTGTATATTGGTAATATCCCCATTCCATCGCGAACGTGGTCTTGTATCTATCCTCATGTGCTATCTTAATCTGATGGTAGCCTGAGAATCCATCAGTGAATGAGTAAGCTTCGTGTCCCCCCACATTCTCTAGCACTTCATTCGTGAATGGTGTAGGGAATGGGTTGTGTAGGCATGCATCATTCAATTTCCTCAAGTCGACGCATATCCTAATCCCCCTTCCTTGTTTCTTGTCCTGTATGACCATCGAGCTTATCCATTTTGATTCTTTGACTTGTTCGATGATGTCGGCTTCAAGCATCCGGTCGATCTCCTCTTTAAATTTATGTTTATATATGGGGTTCAGTCTATATGGTCATTGTCTAATCGGTCTCACTTCAGGTCTAAGAGGTATCTTCATCTCTCCCAGTTCTCTGGCTATTCCCTTCATCTCTGTAAATGTTGTAGGAAATAAGTCGTTGTACTCACACAACAACTCTGTAATGATTTCTACTGTTGGCTAATCCGAGTAGTCTCCAATGCTGGCCATCTTGGGATGTTCGACTGTTCCGATGTTAAATTTATTTACCTTGATTGACGCGGAAATAACTTCAGATTCTATGGGTGGTCCCTTCACATCTCTTTCACCTTCGAATTCTTCAATCTGAATGTTGCGCGGGTCATCTTCGTCTGGTGTTTCTTCCTGTACCTAGTAACATGACAATAATTCATTGACTGTCTACTTATTTCACTGCTGCTCTTCGGTAATAAATTATATTTATGGTTCTTCAATGAATATGACTCCTCTGATCTATTTGAGGGTTGCATCTATGTTGGGGTTCTCATGCTCGAATGAGAAAGTGATAGTAAAGTTCTGTTGCAATGTCATCCATATTGTAGTTCCTTTGCATAGTTCCTGATCTGTATACCAGTTCGTTGATATGCCCTCTAATGTGTGAATGAAGTGGTGAGGCCATTCCTCTAGTGGTGTCATTTTCCACAGCGTTTCGCACTCCTCCAAGTGTTTCGTTGGTGTCCCTAGTCCTTCATATCTCTGTTGTTTGCTTTTTTTTTGTTCTGCGTCGAACCTTATGCGCAGTAATCGCTTACATTGGTACCAGTTGGTGATAGTCTCCTTGTGTGCACCCCACCATCTTGCGGGTGTGGACTTGAGTGCTAAGTCTAGTGCTAGTAGCCTCTGGTTCTCTAATAATTCATCTTCATATTGTGTCAAGAATGTTTCCAAATCATTTAGTCCATGGAAACTGGGTGGTTCTTTGATTTCTATGCCTATCCACCGTACTGCGCGGTCTATTCTTGCACATATTCTCGTGGATACTTCGTGTAGTCTTTGCTGCCAATTTTCTATCCCGGTGTCTGAATCTATTGCACATGAAGTAATGTTGCACCAACTAAGTACCCCGTATGCAGTTGGGTTTACGTAATCCTCCTCGCACGCAGTTGTTCTGTACAACTAGCCGATTTCCTCTAGGTCTAGGAAAGTGGGTTCTACGAACCTCTCCCCTTTTGATGGGTCTAGTGGTGCTATGACCCTGTAATCTTTGGATTCAAATGTCATTTTCCTTGTCTTCAAGTTAATTATGGTCTGGTTGTCAAACGCCTAATCCAGACCGAGTAGTGCCGGGTACGGTGTTGTGCCATATACTATTTCGATGACTTCAAAATCTACTTTAGTGCACACACCATCAAGATCTACTATTACTCCTTTCAATCTCCTAATTGGTAGGACCCTATGTTGGTTTTCTAGCTTTAGTTGGAGATTCGAATATCCCAATGTTGGCTCTCCCATACATTGCTAGGTTTTCTTGGGTAGCACATTCACTTCAGATCCTAGGTCCAATATGATATCTCCCATATTGAAATCCCCAATGTTGGCATTCAATCTAAATTCTCTACTTGTTCTTCTTCTTATGTGTAGACAATTGACAATTTTCGATTCCAACTTTTGTTCCGTCTCGCTGCTACATTTCTTTAGGGTGTTTTGCAATATTTTCACAGATGAAGGATCACTTAACATTTTATGCATGACTGCAAAAAGTCTTTGATAGTACTTACTTGGCCCTCGGGTGGCATTCTGTTGGTATGATCCAATGATGGCGACATTATGCATTATGGGGCTTCATGGGCTGGTTGCATAGTGGAAGCTTACGTGGTTTCCACCTTACGAAATTCTTGTCAGGCTTCCTTAAAAGTGTCCTTTTCTCTGGGTGCATCAAACTGCTTCCTTGGTTTGGTGTTCTTCTTTACCCATTGGTTCTGTGCAGGTTCTTGTCGGACTGCATCATTTCTTGTATTCTTTCCTCCATGGGTGACTATGTTGATGTTCCGTCCATCCTCCCTTTCTTTGGCGGAAATCCATTGAACATTCTGATTGCTCTGGTTCCTTTTTTCCTAGATCTTTACTAATAGTGTTGGGAATTCCTCTGTCTCGTGATCCGATGCACGACAATACATACAAGTCGTGTTGGTTGTGGAGCCTGATTATCTTCCTGATTCAGAGGTCCTTGCTTTCAACCGTGTTTATACCCCATGAAGTATTTACACCCCAGAAGTATGTACACTCTTCCACACGGGGG
>ML780303.1:334661-358048 GCA_009831015.1 Picea engelmannii
TTAACTTCATCCAACTATACAACCAATATATCAACGGATACAAGATTTCATAATCTTTTTCAACCAGTTAACTTCTAATGAACTCATAACTTTTATTCAAATTGAAACATAACTTTTCTTAAAAATAAAAATATACATAAATATAGTTTTAGTTAACTCAGAGTGAACCAATAGTAATAAAATTATTTAATGAGTGGGAGTATAAAAGTATGAATTTAAAAATAAAATGAAAAGATGCATTAACGCATTTAAAAAAAAAAAGAGAAAATAATTTTGGAGAAACGTGGGGGATGAGTGACACTTGTAAGACAGAGAATTTTTAGAGGGTTTTCACGAAAACTTAAATGAAATGTGATTTAGGGCAAGGATGGGGTCTCAAAACACTGGAAAAAGAAAAGGAGGGTTAGGGTTAGAGGGGGTGATGCTGTCGAATTGAGACTGGACTGATTGCTTGTGAGGAGTTGGGATTTTCTCAGCTGGGATTAGAGTGGTAGCTCAGCCTAGGAGGCGAGATGGGAAACTAGGCATACCTGCTAGATTTGTGTGGCCCCTTTGCGGCTTGGGGGGCTAAGGGGGAAGCAGAGTACCCCTGGCATTTGGCTAGGAGGTACCGGTGAGGTCTCGACGGACAACGAGTGGGAGCGGCAAGGAGTGCGCGGACTTCATTCGAGGCGGGCGTCAAGGCAACGGTATGCTCGTTTATTTCGTTAAGAATAATGCATTAGAAATTATGTTGGGAACTGTATCAATTGGATAAGTAAAAGGAAATTTCAAGTTCTTGCTGTGATGGGGGTAATGGCGTTGTGAATTTTACTCTAGACTGTGCAAACCCTTTTTATTAATCCTCGTTCTGGACTGTGTAAAAATGATTACTGTTTATAATTCTCGACTGTGTAAACCCCTTTTATCAATCGTCGATCTGGACTGTGTACATGTTTAATTATTGTGCAGGACTGTGTAATTTTTATTGTTTAATGTTCTTGAATTTTTCATTGGACCGTGGGCATTGTTTTTTTTATATTGCCAGGGCGTTTTTACATTTCCCTGGGCGTTTACCCTTGTGTTGCCCATTAAGTAAATGAATACGTAGGCATAGTTATTGATCTCAGGGCTCTCCTCGATTCCCTTCGTGGTGGTTCCTCGAGACTGGTGCGTAGGTTGACTGTGCATCTTTGGGCCGGATTGAACTGCCGATAAGGGGAGCACGAGGGGTTGATGGCCCTGCCTTTTCCTTTCCTTCCTGGTGGTCACGTATATCCGACTCAACACAACATTCGTTTCTTCTAAAATCGCCCAAATTTTTGTTGGAAACCACAGCGCATCGGAGGCTTAGTTCTGGTAACTCAGGTTTCAGTTTTATGGCAGGAATGCCCCTTCCTCGTAGATCTTAATCAAAATCAGGACCATGCAGCCATTTGAACAACTGAAGCAGCAACAACGGTGGTATTGGACCGCCAGAGGTGAAACGATTTTGTTTTATTTAATTAAAGTAACTAGCACAGTCATATATATCATTTATGACTGACAAACACCGAAAGATTAAGACTAGTATGTAAAAGAAGGATTTTGAAAACCGTAACAACAGTAACTTTAAAATTTAATCGTAAACGTTACATTTAACCTTAACTCCAAGACAGTGAAAGGAAACCCTAACTGTAACCATTTTTAGGCGTACATTTCCTGAAAACTGTGGTAATTTAAATTGAAAACTATGGCATTTATCTGAAAACTGTGGTAATTAAAATTGAACGCTCAACTTATTAAAACGAAACTGTACCCCTGATATGACACCTACCTGGTAATTTATAAAAAGTGTGGTATTTTAAATGAAGCACACATCTCATTTATTCCTGAAACCTGTTGTAATTTAAATTGAAGGCAGAACTCAACTAATCAAATAGGTGCCCCCAATTTGAACCTGTGGGGTATTGAGCTTGAGATATCTTTTTATTTATAAAACGAATGCATGAATCAACATGAAAGAGTGCACAGACGTGTGTAGGTTTCTTATATATATAAAAATGTGGTTGTTATAGATATTAATCCTTCTTAATTATCTAAATGTGGTGAATAAATATGCTTGCAGAAATTTTATACTATGATTAAAAATTAAGATTAAGAGATCCTTAATTGTGCCCATCTCCAATAGGTTACGCCTTTCAGCGTAACAAGTTTATTCAACAGTGACAAGGTGGTTAGATAGGCTGACAGTCCATGTGGCTGTAATTCTGACTTCTTTATCCTTACAAATTTTAAGGTGGTATTGTTTAAAAGGGAAGGTTTCTCTTTTATTTTAGTTACAGTTCCCTTAGAACTCTACCTTAATTTAATGCAAGCCATCTACTTTTCCAATTAAGCTTTTACACCCGCCACTACATTAAGTGTTAGTATTCCTACAACAATCTACCTGTTAAATAAAAGCCACTACTTTTTCCATTATTAATTCATAGCAACAACTACTTAACTATGTTAGCTTTAAGACATAGTAATCTACCTAAGTTGTTATTTCATAACAAGCCCTTACCTTATTTCAGTTGTAAGGAAAGAATATGATCTACATTCAAGAGATTTTATTTTCATTATGATCTACAATGAAGGAACTTTATTTACAAGTGATTTACAATGTGATTTTCAGTAGGACTTTAACTCCTCATGTACATCATCTTTATTTGTTTGCAATATGATTGAAATGTGAGTTCATTACACTTTATTGATTGAAGCATGTAATGGTAATGCTTTTACAATATGAAAAATGCTATTCTAGTATTGATAACATATGAATGCAAGATCATGGTTATTCTCTTTACAATGTTAATTTGGTATGAAAAGTACTGATATGGTTAGTTCATTGTAGGGCTAATTAAATTTGTTTTATTAACAACATGTACAAAGTAAGGTCCTTGAAGTAAGTACCATGAATTAATACGGTTGGATTAAGGGGGGGTAATTTCCTTACTAGCTTTATTAATGGCATTTGTCCGTAATGTAAATGTTATTCCTGCGAACTTTTTATAACTTAAAATGAAAGGGTGTTACCCTTTTATGGGAATGGTGTTGAAATTTTAGTGTTGGGATAACACATAAAATACATGGTGATGTTATTTTGCAAAGGTAATGGGATATAAACGTAATAGGTTTATTATGTCATGGCAACATTATTGTAATTTTAGTTGTTAAGGATAAACATATGCGGTGTAATGTCCTTGAATAAGTACAAGGATTATTCTGAGTTAGTAAATGAGGGTTGTTGTTCATTTTCAATAATGATGTACTTGGTTGATACACCTTCTGTGTGCTTGGTCTGCTTGTGTCGGGCAGGATGTAGACACCTCCATGTCCTCAGAACAGTCGCCAGCCCTGAGACCTTAAATGGTTAAAATCGATGGGAACCTGGGCTTGAGCGTTGCTTGTGTGTCTTGGAGGTCCTAACCATTACAGGGTAGGACGGGTGGGTAGTCAGTCCCTTTATCTGGTCGGTTGATGGTTGTTCTTACTAGCATATATTGATCTGCATCTTAGATCCTTATGTTGATGTCGTAGTTGCATGTGTCATGATGCGTCGTCATGTGGTGATGCGGAGTATAATGTCTTGTTACCCTTGTACACACGCACACACATAATTTTTTTTTTTGCACTTGTCATAAGAGGTTTGTCGGCATAACGAGGAGGACGTTACAACAACAGTCTTCTGGTTTCGCTCATTCTTTTCTCATGTATTCTATCTCATCTACTCAGTCCTCTCTTGTTCCTCTTACAATGACAACATAACCATTTGTTGGTTTAAACAAATGGCTTCACTCTACCACCTGCACCATAGACCTAGGGTTCATATCTTTAATGGTACCAACAAAGCCTAAAACTATTAGCCCTTCTGGTAAACCAGAAGGCAACACAATACACAAAATGCACTGCCCAGTCTCTCCCGAGATAGCTTTAAATGGGTGGATGTAAGACTCAGGTGTTTACATCCTAGGATTGAGTATGAGATATGGAATTTGCATTCGGAGCCATTATTTATGATTTGTATTACGAACTACTGTTATTTCGTTTAACACTTTGACCTCGAGGCCTCTTTTCTTGATAACCCAACAACAATTACTCAAGCAATATAATAATAACTCATTCATTCATTCATTCCAAACAACATTTAGCTACTAAAAATATGATATTAAGATATGCATGCATTCATCACATTACACAGTTATTACCGTGGTTCACCCCCTCATGGGCTACGTCCATAAAGATTTGTCTCTTGGCTCTCTTATTATGGTAGTTCTGCAATTCTCACACCTCACGCTTACAACTTTCCTCAGATGGGTAAGATATCTGTGAGGCAAACTAGATCGCACCAGGCTCCACAACCTGCGATCTAATCCTCAAGATCTACCTTCTCTCTCCCTCTTAGCTCAATTTCTTTACAAAAATAGTGTATCTACTCAAAAACATTACATAGAAACAATCTCAACTCTACAAAAGTAGTAAAACTCAACCTCAACAAACCTCTTTGAACCGACCCCTTTTATGATACCTCCATATCTATATTTATATCTATCGGGCTCTTCAGCCGTTTACTCAAAAACCCTACAAAAACCCTAACCTTACTTTCACTAGGTCTTCCTTCTCTGCATGTGTGCTTTGCTTCCTTCCAGTTGTCGCCTCCTTCTTGCATGCGCGCGTGTTGTGCTTCTTACTATTTGTCACTATCCTCTTGCACGATTCCTTTCCCACAATTACTCTTCGAGCTGTCATTCTTCTTTTTCCATGCTTTCTTTCCCATTACGGCCTACTGTCAACAGATATTCACCGTTGAAATTTAACTTGTCTATTTTCACAATCCAGGATTGAAAATCACTGCTCCAAATTTTTATGTTCTGGTCATGGGCATTCCCTGTGGAAGCTTACTGCGCATACAAAGGACTTTGTGGTCCTGGATGTCTCATGCACACAAAAAAGACTTGGTGGACCTGTTGCACGCTCGATCAATGGAAAACACGATGACAAGTATTTCGAACCAAATGATGACATGAAATTATCCTTCAAGAAAACATAAACAATTTACGTAAAGAGTCAATCAAGAAAGATAATGATGAAAAACCAAGTCATTTAGTAATTGGAAACTAACTTAACCAACTAGAAGAGGAATCATTTTCAAGAAGGTATAGGGAAAATGAGGTAGGAGGGGTAGGGATGTAGACTTAGGTTTCAACAGTGTCTAAGAAGTAGAGAGGGAAGGGAAAGTAGAAGGCTCTCAAGCCCCAAGACCATAAATAGCTCATCCAATTTAGTGCTCCACTCACATAGCTTTGCAAGTTCCCACCTTGAGCTTACCAACACACATGTATATGAGAAAAATGACTTGGCTATGGAACTGGATGGATTTAAATTTGAATGCAAATGCAATGAGAAATAAGAACATATCGGTGACGTATTTGAAAAAATATCCCATTCTTCCCTCATCTCGGTATATGATTCCTACCCCAACCATGCCCAAGCTAGTGTTGCTAATTAGTATGCCGACGAGGGAGATCAAAGTGATCATCGCTAATTCAAGGAGAGTGGATGAAACCAACCACAATGTTGATGGTATGACATAATATCATGTGAAGAAGCCATGCATGGTATTCATTCAACAAGAGAATTCTTGTAGGGCCTATGATGAAACTATATACTACTCCAAACCCATTTTCCAATTTTGAAAAAAAGATGTAGAAGGTGCTATCAACTCTAGAAGTTTCATTAGGAAATCATGGTTGCATGAGACTTTGGAAATTTGAAGCATCTTCTCTCCATTTAATGCAATCCATAGATATTTTCTAGAAAACATGGCCATGGGATTGTTTGATGTGTGGTTGCAAGGCAACCTCAAGCTCTTCTTCTTTGTGAGTGGGAAGAATAGGGTTTGAGAAAAAAACGATCACTATTTTCATCATAAAGGGAAACTCAAACCTTCTCCTTGTTGAGCATATGTTGTCATTGATGTCAATGATGGAATGGTGTGTGACAATGTGACATTTGAAAGTGTGACAGAGAGATAGTGTGACAGTGTGATAGTGGAGAGTGTGACAATGTTATAGTGGACAATGTGATAGTGTGACAGTGGATAGTGCAATAGTCAAATAGAGTGTCATAGTGTGACAATGAAAAGTGAGATGGTGTGACAATGCGACAGAATGATAGTATGACAATGCAACAATGTGATAGTGGACAATGCAACAGTGTGATAGTGGACAGTTCGATAGTGTGACAATGGATAATGCGACAGCGCGACACTGCGACAGTGGTGACAATGTGACAGTGGATAGTGCTATAGTGCGACAGCAGACAGATCGATAGTGTGACAATGTGACAGTGTAAAAGTGCGATGGTGTGACATTGTGATAGTGCGACAGTGTGACAGTGTGACAATGAGCAGTATGGAACCGAGTAGTATGGAACTGAGCAGTATGGAATTGAGTAGTATGGAACTGATCAATATGGATTGGGCAGTATGAACTGTGCAGTATGAACTGTGTGGTATGAATTGTGTGGAATGGTTTGTGAACAAAATGGACTATGATGGAAATTTATCCGTTTGATTTTTTTCCATTTGATTTAGTCAAAGAATGTTCGATAACAGAATTATGTCCACAATGTAACTATCATATGTCCAAATTATTTATTTAGATGAAATTGTAATTACCAGGATCTTGATTTGTTCAAAGGTTGTTGACAATATAACCGACACAATTTATTTAGACAAATTATAACTAACAAGACTTTGATATGATCAAAGTTTGTCCACATTGTAACTGTCACATGTCCACAGACATGAAGGTGGACTCGGGAAAAATCATATAATTATGGATATGCTTTGATTTTGTAGTGCGCAAAAGTGAAGGGAAGAATAAGACTACAACTATTCACAGTAATATAAATATAAATTTGCAAGTCTGCATTGAAAGGTTTATTTTTTTCTAAAACTAGGGTGGAAGGGTGGTGCTAGGGTGAGTTTTAGCTCACTGAGGATTAGAGTCCTCATCATTTATAATAGGTTGGTGCTTGAGAGGATTGTAGTACTCATCATTTGTATAAGGTTGGTGCCTAAGAGGAAATCATTTTGTAACAGATTGGTGCATGAGAGGATTGGTGTCCTCATTATCTGCGATAGGTGGGTGCATGTTGAATTAAAGTGTAAGTTGGTGCTTGCAGAATAACATAAAGAAAAAATATTTTTGGTTTTCTCCCGCATTGGGTTTCCACGTAAAATATTGGTGTAACATGTTCACTGTGATGTATTTCCTTTATGTTTGTCATTAAGTGTGATGGTTTAATTTTTGTTTCTCATTAAGTGCGCACACTGTTTTGATTTCTGCTTGTTCTTGTCATTAAGTGTGGTGGTTTAATTTATGTTTTTCATTAAGTGTGCACATTGTTTTGATTTCGGCTTGTTCTTGTCATTAAGTCTACACTGCTGATAACTTAAATGGTTGGAAGAAAATAAAATACAAAAAATTAATACAATATTGATTCACTCCCCCTCTAAGTATTGTTGTGGGTTTCAACAATTGGTATTAGAGCGAGGTTCATTTAGTAACAGTGTAACAACTAGAAGGAATATCACACATAGAATATGGGAAGTTGAGATATTTTTCTTTCTTCAACCATACCTCCTCTGTTCAATGGAGCAATTTTTTCCTTTTGGAAAATCAGAATGAAGACCTATTTGATGTCTCATGGAATGGAAATATGGAAGATCGTGGTAGATGGTTACAAAATCCCAACAACTCTTCCAACTCATGAAGCTTGTAAGAAAAATTACTACAACAATGCTAGATCTATGAATGTCATCCAACATGGACTTGCATAAACAAAGTTTGTTAAAGTGATACAACTGGAATCTGCAAAGGAAATATGGGACAAACTGGTAAACAATTATGAAGGTGATGAGAAAGTAAAATTGTCCAAACTTCAAGCCCTCATAATGCATTTTGAAAGTATAAGGATGAGTGAAGACAAGAATGTTGCAAGTTTCTTTCTTAGAGTAGATAAAATTGTAAACACTATGAAATGGTTGAGTGAAAATATTGAAGAAGTTGTGGTAGTTCAGAAAATTCTCTATTATAGAAGAAATGCATGAACTAGATAAAGTGACTATGGATAGGCTACATAGAATATTGAATACCTATGAGATGAGGACTAAGAAGGATTAGTCAGATATAAAGGATGTAGTTTTCAAAGCACGAGTCAAATCATCAACATCTCATGACAATGATTCATCAGAACACTTCTCAGATGAAGGAGAAGCTAAATTTGTAAGAAAACTGAAGACAAACTCCGGGAAATATAAAGGTATGTTACCATTTAAATGTTTTCATTGTGGTAAAGTTGGTCATTTTTCTTCTAAGTGTCTCGTCAAAATAAATAGCATCAATGAAAATGAAAGAAAGGCAAGGATAAATCTAGTGATTTTAAAAATTCTTTTAAAAGGAATAGTTTTTATTCAAAGGAGGATAGCAACAACTCTGGAGAAGAAGAAGATGAGCGTGATATAATTCAGGATGAAAAACTTCTCATGGATTTGGAGCAACACAAATCCGATCAAGCATATATAGAAGTGTGTGAATATGTAATAGACATGGAAGGAGAACGCATTAGTGCTCTGGAGGAATTTTCCCGACTTGAGAAAAATAACATATTAAGAAAATAATAGTTGCAGGTCTAAAAAGAAAAAGACAATGAGGTTAGTGAAGAAATGATCATCTTAAAAATCTAGCTAGAAGAAGCTAAAAGAAAAGAAGAAGTATTGATAAATCATAAAAAAGAAAAGGAGAATATCTATGACAAACTAGAAGCTGAAATAGTTATCTTAAGAAAATATTTAGAGAATTCCAAGAATCAAATAAAATTCATAAATGGATCTGAAAATATGGATAACATCCTAACCAATGAAAGGTCACCAGATGACACGACAGAGATGGGATATAAATAAAGTTTAAAAATTGTCAAAAGTGAATCAAGGACCACCAACAAGTCAACCAGTGGAAAGGATGCAATTTATGCAAATTCTATCAAGGGAAACAACAATCATTCAAACAATGCAAAATATGAAAAGAAGAGGCAATTTGAACTGAATCATCCCTATTATGAAGCAAGGAAGCAACAAGAGTCTGAATATTATCAAGTTGGCAGACAAAGATCGATTCCCACAAGTAAGCTTTTGATTCCAAGGCATCCAAATTTCTTTTATGGATATTGCTTCTCTTGTGAAAATTTTGGACATAAGGCTGTAAGTTGTATACTTTTTAGATACAACATAAATTTAAGAACAATATTAAACAAATCTCAAAAGGCTATGGTTCAAAATTCTTTCTCTCCTTTACTAAATGACATCAAGTGCCACATATGAAATAATTTTGAACACAAATCAAGTGAATGCAAAAACAAGTTGTTGCCTATCTTTAAGCAAAACATTAAAACAGACTTTACCAAGGTTTCGAGGAAGAAAAATAAAAATGAAGAAAATTGTGGACTAGCTCTATATGCCAACAATCAAGAAAATAAATGGTACATTGACAATGGCTTCTCCAAGCTCATGACATGAGATAAAAGTAAGTTTGAATTCTTAACTGAAGAAAAAGGTGGTATTGTCACTTTTGGAAATAATGCTCTAGCTACAATTAGAGGAAAATGAACATTTTTTTTAGATTAAGATAAAAAGGGAAAGATCAAAGCAAAGAATGTGTTGTATTTGAATGGTCTAAAACATAACTTATTGACTTTAAGTCAAATGTGTGACCAAGGACACAATTTTATTTTTCATTCAAGAGGTTGTGAGGTAATGGATGCAAATACAGGGAAGATTGTTGTAAAGGCAGTCAAAACTTTGGGGAATGTGTATGTTTTAGAAGAAGGCATAGAAAAACGTTGCATTGGTAAAACTTATGAAAGTTGGCTTTGGCACAAAATACTAGGTCATCTCAATTTTTATCAACTTGCTAAGCTCGAAAGAAAAGATGTTGTAAGAGATATGCCTAAAATATCCAAACATGAAAATACTATTTGCAAGTCATGTGAGTTTGGAAAAAATTCAAGAGTTCAATTCAAGGCAAGAGAACACTCCACCACTCAACCTCTCGAGATGATTCACACAAATCTTTGTGGCCCTACTAGTACACAATTCCCTAGAGGTGAAAGATATTTCATTTTGTTAATTAATGACTATACCATGATGACTTCAGTGGGGTTGTTGAGGCATAAATTTGAGGCTTTTGAAAAATTTATAATCTTCAAGGAGCGGGTAGAAAATGAAATGGACTTAAAAATCAAATTCCTAAGGTCAGACGAAGCAGGAGAATTCACATTTGGTGAATTCAATAGTTTCTGTGAAAAACATGGGATTAAGAGACAATTTTCTATTGTCAAAACCCCTCAACATAATGGAGTAGTGGAAAGGATAAACAAAAAAGTTCAAGAAATGTCCAGAGCCATGCTTAATGAATCAGAAGTACCCAAAACCTTTTGGGCAGAAGATGTTCCAATTGTTGTCAACATCCTCAAAAAAACGCACATAAGAGTAAGCAGTAATAAAAGACCCTATGAGTTGTGGCATGGCATACTAGCATCAATAAAACACTTCAAAATATTTGGAAGTAAAATGCTACATTAAAATAAATGAAGAGAACTTAGGAAAGTTTGATTCTAGAGCAGATGAAGGTATCATGTTGGGATACTCCTCCATAAGTAAAGGATACAAATGCTACAACAAAATGCTCCACAAGATAGTTGAGAGTATAGATGTAAAGATAAATGAAGGACCATTTCAGTCAGTGAGACTCTAATATCATGTTGAATTATATGAAGAACCAGTGAACAATGAACCACAAAATGACAACATAAATGGGAATCATGAAGCAGAGGATTCAGAAGAATGGGAAATAATGGAAACATCACAGCCAAAGACTCCATCAAGGTATGTTCAAAAACATCATCCAGAAATTCAAATTCTTGGAAATAAGGAGACAGGTGTATAGACTAGAAGAAAACTTATAGATACATCTACCTCTACAAACTTTGCATTGTTTTCCATGATTGAACTCCAATTTTTTTTGCAAGCAAGCCAGGATGACAGTTGGATCAAAGCCATGAATGAAGAACTAGACCCAATAGATAAAAATCAAACATGGGATCTTGTTCCAAGACCAAAAGACAAGAATGCAATTGGAACTAAATGGGTATATATAAACAAGTTGAATGAAGATGGATGAAACAAGGCCAGATTGGTATGCAAAGGGTATGCTCAAGTTGAAGGAGTGAACTTTGAAGACAAATTTCCCCCTATTGCAAGAATTGAAGCCATCAAGATGTTTTTGGATTTTTCCTGCTACAAAAATTTCAAAGTTTATCAGATGGATGTCAAATCAACATTTTCAAATTGTGACCTTGAGGAAGAAGTTTATGTGGAGCGACTAGAAGGATTTTTGCTAAATGAAAAAAAAGATTATGTCCATCGATTAAATAAATCTCTGTATGGGCTAAAACAGGCTCCAAGATCTTGGTATTACATATTAGATAGGTATTTGTGCCAACAAGGTTTCAAAAAGGGAGTTGTTGATAGTAATTTATACATCAAGGATGAAGGTAATGATCTGTTAATTATTGTGGTATATGTAAATGATATTATTTTTGGTAGTAATATTGAGTTGATCAGTAAGAAGTTTGTAGTTTTAATGCAACAAGAGTTTGATATTTCCATGTTAGGAGAACTCTCTTTCTTTCTTGGTTTACAAATTCATCAATCCGAAAAAGGATTTTTTATTTCTCAAAGTAAATATCTCAAGGAAATTTTGAAGAAGTTTGGAATGGAAAATTGTGCACCAGTAAGCACTCCTATGAATACTAGTTGCAAACTTAGCAAGGATGACGATGATTTAGATGTAGATCAAACCTGATAGGTACTCTACTTTATCTCACAACTTCAAGACCTGACATCATGCAAGTTGTTGGTTTGATAGGCAGGTTTCATTCAAATCCCAAGGAAACTCATGTTCTTGCAGTCAAAAGAATATTTAGGTATTTGCAAGGCACTAGTGATTATGAAATGTGGTATCCAAAAGCCACATACCTTATTCTTAGAGTTATACAGATGCAGATTGGGAAGGAAGTATTGATGATAGAAAAAGCACTAGTGGAGGTGCATTTTTCCTTGGCATTTGTTTAGTATCTTGGCTTAGCAAGAAACAAACTTCTATTTCCCTCTCTATATCTGAAGCAAAGTATATAGTTGCAACATCCTTCTGTACAAAAGTGTTATGGATAAATACCAATCTTAAGGATATTCAAGTTCCCTTTGATCAACTTGTTTCTATCATGTGTGACAACACAAGTGCTATCAATCTCTCCAAAAAATATGTTCAACACTCTCAAACTAAGCATATCCCCATCAAGTATCACTTTCTCAGAGAACATGTTCAAGATTGGGTAGTTAAATTAGAATATGTTCCTTCCAAAGAGCAGATTGTAAATATATTTACAAAGCCATTACCTAGGGACTCTTTTGAGTACTCCAAAGATAAGCTGGGAGTCCTTCCCATTCCGCATTCAAACGTATAAAACTCCACTATAGGTTTGAGGCTACCCAGCCTTAGGGGGTGATACTCTTAGGATGTGCGCAATCAATAGGGAAGTTCCCTTTGCCATTGATGTCAAAGGGGGGAGAAAAATAGAGTTTTGACAAATAAGAGCATACAACAAGTGGGAGGAAATGCCAAAGGAACACACTAACATGGGGAGAAACTCAACAATAGAGTTTTCATCAATGAAAAAGGGTTAGTTTGTTGAGAATATGTTGTCATTGATGTCAACGATGGAATGGAGTGTGATAGTGTGACAGTGGAAAGTGTGACGGTGTGACAATGCGACAGAGCGACAGTGTGACTATGTGACATTGGACAATGCGATAGTGTGACAATGGATAGGGAGATAGTGGAATGGAGTGGCAATGTGACAGTGGAAAGTGCAACAATGTGACAGTGCGACAGAGTGACAGTGCAACAATGCAATAGTGTGACAATGTGACAGTGGATAGTGAAACAATGCAACAATGTGACAGTGGATAGTGCAATAGTGCAACAATGTGATAGTAGATAGTGCAATAATGTAACAATGTGACAATGGAAAGTGTGACAGTGTGACAGTGGACAAAGCAATGATGTGATAGTGCGACAATGTGACAGTGGATAGAGCGATGGTGTGACAATGCGACAGTGTGAAAATGTGACAGTGTGACCGTGTGACAATGTGACAATGCGATTGTGCGATGGTGTGACAGTGAGCAATATGGAACTGAGCAGTATGGACTGAGTAGTATGAACTGGGTGGAATGGACTGTGACAGAATGGACTATGGCATAAATTTATCCATTTGATTTTTACCATTTTATTTAGTCAAAGATTGCTCGATAACAAAATTTTGTTTGTAATGTAATTGTCATATGTCCATATTTTTTATTTAGACGAAATTTTAATTGACAGGATCTTGATTTGGTCAAAGGTTTTCCACAATATAACCATCATACTTTATTTAGACAAATTATAACTAAGAGCACTTTGATATGATCAAATTTTGTCCACAGTGTAACTGTCACACGTCCACATACAGGAAGGTCGACTCAGGAAAAAATCCATAAGTATGGATACGCTCTAATTGTGTAGTGCGCAGAAGTGAAGGGAAGAATAAGACTACAACTATTCACAGAAACAAAAATATAATTCTCAAGTCTGCATCAAAAGGTTTATTTTTTCTAAAATTAGGGTGGAAGGGTGGTGCTAGGGTCAGTTGTAGCTCATTGAGGATTGGAATTGTCATCATTTATATCAGGTTGGTGCCTGAGAGGATTGGAATCCTCATCATTTGTATAAGGTTGGTGCCTGAGAGGATTGGAGTCCTCATCATTTGTAATAGGTTGGTGCCTGAGAGGATTGGAGTCCTCATCATTTGTAATAGGTGGGTGCTTGTTGAACTGAAGTGTAAGTTTGTGTTTGCAGAATAACATAAAGAAATAATATTTGTGGTTTTCTCCTGCATTGTGTTTCCACGTAAAATCTTGGTGTACTATTTTCAATGTGGTGTGTTTCTTTTATGCTTGTCATTAAGTGTGCTGGTTTAATTTCTGGTTGTCATTAAGTGTGCGCGTTGTTTTGATTTCTGCTTGTTCTTGTCATTAAGTGCACACTATTGATAACTTAAATGGTTGGAAGAAAAGAAAAATACAAAAATTTAATACAATACTGATTCACCCCCCCTCTCGATATCGTTGTGAGTTTCAACACTCATATCATCAATATCATCAAGCCCTTCCACTGCTTGCAAATGTTGAATAGAAAGACAATCCTTATGCTAAGGTAGCTAGGAATCACGCCTAAGTTGGATTGGATTGAACCTTATCCTCTTCAACCATTAATTCCTTGGATCAATAAATAGAAATTATTGAACATTCAAGTCCTAAATTTGAATATCTAAAAAAAATAAAAACCGTTCAAAATAATAAAGAACATTTAAAAAACAATGAAATAAATACACAATAAAACAATTAAATATTTCAATTTGTTTATTAAAAATAAAAAAGAAAATAAATGGAATCATAATCCATTTCAAAGTAAGTTCCACCTAAATAACATTCAATAACATCCTTTAATAAACAAATAATAAAAAAATAAACATAAAACCTTAAACAATTAAATTATTATTATTATTATTATTTTTAAATTTCATTATTTACAATCTTTCTATAAAATGTTCCTACTTTTATTTTAAATATAAATAACTATTGACAAGTTAAGTTAAATTGAATAAGTATTCACAAGTTAAATACAAAAAAATATCAACAAGTTAAGTTAAACTGAATCAAGTGATGAACTTATAAGGAGAAAGAAATACCGACAAGTTAAACCGAGTCGAGTTATCAACATATAAGGATAAAGATGTGGGATATAGTATGTATAACAAGGCTGCATGATAATTAGGACAAAGATTTAGAATGATTTATTTTTGAATCTTAATTGATTTATTTTTGAATCTTAATTAAATAAGTTAAATTTAGAAAAAAGTATGGATAATTTTATTTTTTACACTATCAACAAGAAATAAAATTATAAAGAAATAAGGTATGGAACGTGGATAAGAATGTCATAAAAAAGAAATAAAAAATATTTTAGATTACAATGATACTTTAGATTATAATGTATAGAGATATTGATGCATTTTAAATTTTATTTCAATAAAATTAAAGTTGAATCAAGGACAATGTTTCTCCTATTATTATTGTCGTCATCTTATCGTTGTACATTTAGAAACATGCATTTTCTTAGGTTAAATGAAATCCAACCTACAAGTTCAACCGACAGTGGTAACAGTGGGAATTCTCGGCTGTTGGCTAATTTACTACCAGAGACTTGCGAAATTTTTTCAATGAAACAGCTTGAGAAGCCGGGTTCGAGTCCCAATTAGTTAGCTTTAAACTTTCAATGGCGAGATAATAAAGACAGGGTAGTTTCCCTGTAATAAGAAGAAAAGATGGAAGAGTAGCTTATGAGTGGAGTGGGGCGAAGCGAAGAATCAAGCGCAAGAAACCAACTCTACATGTAGCAAGGATGTAACCATTAAAGTGGAGACTGCAGGAACACCCACCCGTAGTGATGGAAAACAGATGGCGGGTTTCCCATAGAATACGGAGAATGGTCACGTGGCTTCTTTTCATACGTCTTTAACAAACGATGAAAGAACTCGTGGAACGGGTACCTTAAAAGAATGCCTTCGGCATAACTAGCATAGCCCGAAGTGGGGAAAGGGAACATCAAGTAGTTCATGCAGTATATGTTGTTTAATGGTTGCCGGATTTTTTTAAAAACTTAATTACTGTTTGTAATGGAGCATTCAAGAACAATACAATCTTGATATATAAAAAGAATCTTTCAAGGATGGTTGGGGTAGTAGGAAATAAAGAGTCATTATGTATTGTGACATTTTCATGGATTATTGGTACAATTGAATTAGAGGTTGGAAACCACCGATTCAAATGAGTTCTATAGTCCAAAGTGTATGAGAGAGTCCTTGCTTCAATAATTTGCATTAGTAATTTGCAAAATCCAATCCATTTGATCTTTCATTTTCCATTCAATGCTCCATGGCATGCCAATGATATGATGGCCATGGTCATGGCCATAAATGATCATATCAACATGCATATAAAGAGTGCATTGGCGAAATATTAGCCACTACATAAATCCTTGGGAGTGATGAGCTCAATGAAGTCCTTAACTTATGAAGCAAACAATAGTAATGGAGAGAAGTAGTAGATAAATTTTATGGGTACTCCAACTCAACAAATAAATTTTTTATGATGGGTTTCTCTTGTGACATTTTATATTTATTTTTTCTAGTCATTTAATTCATTTAAATATTATGTATTATATTTGAATTGGAGTAATAATTGTTTGAAGATATTCTAGGAGGTGCCATTTTGGTGGTTTTGTCACACTGTAGTAAAAATAATGTGAAACCTATCATCCTACTTAGTAACATGATAACTCTATTCAAATTTCGATACTGCTCAGTGGCTCACCATGAAAGGACTTTGGAGCAAACTATTATTGTCATGTCCTTTAAGTTTTGAGTTCTTGAAGATATAATATATATAGTTGTGTATGTTTTCCCTACTAAATATACGTGGAGGAATGATATAATGATGTAGTGGTATGCTTAAACTAAATACTATAGTAGGGTAGGCTCTAGCATGTTTAAGGCTCATAACCTCCTAGATTAGAAGATACTTTGGAGCTATTTCGCTTATTTCAAAGATAAAGAAGCAAATTTCCAAATGCTTGGAATATTGTATTTTAGATTTGATCTCTAGACTCTTTTCGAGGATTGATTGGGATGCGGATCCTTAGATAGATGGTTGATAATTTGCTAAAATTTTGACACTACCTCCTTACTATGTATCCACTTTTCAGGTTCGAGAACTCAAGATGATGGGCTAAAACATTTGATAAAAATGCCCCTGTAGTAGGTGGCGCTTATGATATGCAATAGAAGAATCTAACATACCAATGGATGGCATGCGGTCTTGATGTTGTTTGATTTGTTTTCTGAAAATAATCTTGATAATTAGTCTTCTAACTTATCATGTTTATATGGAGAACTAATGGAGTTGTGTTTTCTAACAATCCAATAATACTATACTTCACATCAGCTATATATAAATGCTTTCTACTGGCTCATCATACCTAGTAATGCAATAATACTATACTTCACATCAACTATATGTAAATGCTTTCTACTAGCTCATCATACTTGTTAATATGGAATAATGATGGAGTTGCATTTCCGAATAATGCAATAATCCTATACTTCACATCCATTATATGGAAATGTTTTTGTACATTCAATAGTAAACATAGCCGGAGGAATGCCTCACATACTTGCATCACAATATTTTATGTCTCACATACTTGCATCACGATATTCTATTTTTGCATTGAAATATTAAAACAATAATTGCTCCCAAAAAAGTTGAGCTAAATTACAAAGAAGGGAATGCCTTACATGCTTGCATCACTATATTTTTTTTTTTGCATTGTAATATTAAAACAATAATGACTCCCTAAGAAGTTGATCTAAATTACAAAGAAGTAAGTTGGCTCTTTGTGTGTAGTAAATAAAGTCACAATTAAATCTCCCACTCATTACAGAAAAGGTAAATGTTCAAAGACAACTCCTCTCACTACCACAAAGAATTTTGAAACAAATGGAGAACAAATTTTACAACTCTTTAAATATCGTAACAACCGATGCACAGTGGTTCCCATTAATTCATTTACCGTGGGAATTAATTTCGTGATCTATAATTTAGTATTTTCGTCCATCATACACATTTTTGCATCGATTAACCATTATGTCGGCTTCTAATGGTGAGGGCTCGAACTCTGGGTTGCCCAAAGATACCTGTGTTAATGACACTGAAGCTGACAATGATAAAGTTGGGGTTGAATCCATGGAGGTGGATGACAATAAACTACCCCTCGAAACAAGATCGTCATGGTCAATAATTCTTTGATACATGACAACGATGGAAACAAGCTTGCCATGGTCAAAACATAACTAAAAATGTTGCAGCATTATGGACAACGACATTCCCTGAATCGCCTCATTGACTTTGTTGTAGATTTGTAGGGTCACTCCATAGAAACATTTTCTGAACTTGATAGTTGAAAACCCAATCTACCAAACCAAGAGTCCCCATAGGCCACACAGTGCAACGATAGAAACAAGCTTCCATTCTCCGATACAAGGAAATAATGGAACCAAGCTTGTTGTGGTCAACACACTACTGAAAACGTTGTAGCATTATAGACAACAACATTCCCCGAATTATCTCAATGGATTTGTTGTACATTTTTTGGGTCACTCCGTAACAATCTCACCCGAACTTGAAACCCCATCTGCCAAACCAAGAATCCCCATAGGCCACACAATGCAACAACCTCAATTACATTGATCTTTTCTTCACAACATCTTCCACACTAACTTTCCTGTGTTCGCCAATCAAATATCATTTCAGTATCAAATTTTGATTATGAAAATTCACCCAGGTTCAAGAAATATAAACCAGACCATCAAATTGAATCTCTAGCATATAACAAAACAAAGATATGTGCAACTAGCTAGTAATTAAGTAGAATGGATCATGACTTCACATGAATTATTATATTACATGACTCTGAGCATGGCACAAATCTGGTCCCATAAATATTAATTCCCTAGAGGACAAGGTGGAGTCACAATTCCACAACAAGAAAAAAGATTCCAATCAAAGACGTTCTCAATCCCAGGAAACGGTTGTTGCATCGCCAGAGATTTAAAAATATAGGAGTGTAGCTTCCCCGCCTACAAAGGAACACTATAGAGGGGTGCGACAACTTTCATCTTCACATGGTGGATGAGGCCCTCTCATAGGAACTCAAAATTGTGAGCCTCTCTACTTTAAACTCTAACAGATCAGACGATGGCACTTCAATGTGCAGGAAAAGAATAGAAGGATTTCTTTCATACATTTTTCAGCGCGTCCAAAACAAATTAATTGCAAAGGTGTTGATTGGATGGTTATGTAAACAAGGATTGAACCCATGTGGCCTTCTGTTAATGATAAGAAGACAGATGGATGGTCTAGCAGATGGAGTTTGACATGCGACAGGTTGCAAGTGGCTATCAACAGACGACGAAGGTCGGAATAGAATCGTCCCCTTAAAAACACCTTCAGTGTAATTATTTATTTAATTTATGTTACCCACACATCAACACTAATTAACCCACACACCGACATGTTATAAAGTAATAATGAAGTAACCAAGACACTAATGTAACAAGTGCAACAAAGCTGCTTATACTGCCTCCTAAGATTTTAGTTTAATATAGTAATTGTATGTAGTTAATAGTCAATGTGACTTTCAAGTTAATCAAAGCATTTGAGCTAAAATATTGACAATTATTAGCTTAAGTTAGAGTCGTAGCAACCATTAATTTTTAAGTCAAAAGTAAATTAAAAACATTTATGGAATATAAAAGTTATAGTCTTTTTAATACTAAGTTATAAAATGCACGTCCCTTAAGCATCGAGCTACATTTTACAACTTAGCATTGAAAATATTATAACTTTAGTCTCATTATAAATGTCCCATTAACATTCATTGAAAACTCTAATCTCAGTTTGTTATCTTACCCTAATGGTCATACTGTTAGAGGATAGTTGTGCAATGTGTAATTGAACTGATGTACATATTAATTGAATTGGATTAGTGCATTTTTTGCCCATCTTTTGTGCCTTCTTGATCTTATTAGTTATTTACTTTCTTGGCTATATTCTTAATAGTGGTATCAGGGCATGCAGATAATCTTATGGGCTTGGTAGTTTTTCCGAGCAATGTATGATACCTGAGCACCTTTTGTCTCAAGGGCCTGATAATCTTGAGATCCATGGTAGTTTTACCAAGGAGTTGAAGTGAAGTGAGAGTGATGAAGTGGGCGACCTATAAAACCAATGGAGGATTGATTTGTGTTGTTGAACGTGCCTGCAGAAAGGAAGAGGAGTCGCACGGTTTATGCCTAGTTTTATGTCTGATGTGAGTTGTTGAAGGAGAATCTGTTTGAGGAGAGACCCCGCGAGGAGAATGTAGAAAACATGTAACCAAGGAAGGGGAGAGCGATAGAGAAATTTTTGTCCTAGTGTAAGTGGGAATATATGACATCTGCGGAGAGAAGGTGCAGGCAAGAGATTGCCAGTTTGTTGGTCCATCAAAGAAGGATTTGAGTTAAATACAAGAGGAATCGATGAAAATAGTAATAGTCTGAAAGGATATTGAGGTACCCAAGGAGAAAAAGTCGTGAACACCAGAAGGCTATTCATTATTTTAATTAAAAGAAGTGTTCTAATTTAATTTTAAAGGAGGTCGTGAGATTTTTTTTTGCATTTGTACTAACAATGGAGAGGATTGGAGAAAAATTTCACTTGGATGCTTTCATTGAAAAATTCATGAGCATATATAAGAAGTTTTTAATTGCAACTTTTGGTTGAGAACATAGCATGATGTAGAATTTATGTTGTAAATGTTTCCTTGCTTGGACCAAGGAAAGTGTCGTTTTTAAACGTTTTCTAAAATGAATGCAACAAAAGAAGTGCTTTGAAGTTTGTGATTTAGAGTTTAGTTCAAAACTGGTCATGGGTTAATTCATTGAGTGAATGAAAATCCGCCAAGTGGAGCTTGTGTAACTTGAGATAAGAGAAGCCAAAGAGATTGTGATTTGGTAAGCCGCCAAAGAAAGTTGTGTGGGAGCAATTTATTTGAGATTTAGGAGCGACTTGTCCGAACAAAGGTTCTCCTAAAAGAGCCGTCGATTTAGTAAATTTGTTGCAAATAGAAGCTGCCATTTGCGTTTTCTTGTGGCAAGACGATTTTGTTGAAGGGAGATCGTGACGAAATTGCAAGAACTAAGAATTTTATGACTTGCAGAATAATTCAACAACTGCATTTTGGACTTGTGTTTGTTCATAATTTTATGACTTGAAATTTGTGATACTGACTGTTGTTCCTTTCATTAGTATCACATACTATTTCAAATTGAATTATGATTGTAATTGGGTGCATTTTTGGTTGAAGCCAACACCCTTCTGTTGAGTTTAAATTTTCTATTGATGAGTTGGATTATTGTAAAATGGTGGAATTGCAAGAAGCCCTATTTCCATTGATAAAGTTGGACATATTAAATATCAGTGTTTTGAGATTCATTTTTGTATGCATTGTGGAAATCATACACATTATGGTCAAGGGGATTTGAACCACTTGTCCCTATCAGGGGGGAAATCTAAAGTTTTCAGTCTGGTTCCAAGTTTGTTTTAGATCCTATGAATAGATGATCAAATGGGAAACAAGTATGGAACCTTGTTCCTAGTATGTATCCTTGATCCTGAACATACAATCAATTGGTTTGTTGTTGATATGGTTTGTGGTAATCTTGAAACCATCTCTTGATAGTTTTTGAGCTCTTGATAGTTTGTGGTCAGCTTGAAACCACCAATTAAACAGAATAAATGAAGTTCTTCTTGTTACATTTTCAGAGAGCATCATCAACATTTGTAGTTGTTCTTTGCTTGGTTAGTTTAGGGTCAACTTGAAACCATTCCATTTAGTAGAAGACTTTCTGCTTTTGCTAGATTTTGATTTCGAGAGCATTATCAACTCTCTATTCATAGTTTTTGGTCATCCTTAAACCACCATTTTAGTAGAAGCCTTCATCTTTTGCTATTTTTTCAGAGTTCAAAGAGCATCTTAAGTCCTTTGAATATTCACTTCACACATTACTAGTTGTCAAGAAGTGACATTTTTTCAGGAAATAGCGAACTTATGATTAAGGGGGGATGTTGAAAAATCTAATCATGGTTCGTTATATTACCCTAACGGTCGTACCGTTAGAGGACATTTGTGCAATGTGTATTATATATACATTATTGATGTACACATTAATTGAATTGGCTTCGTGCCTTTTTCTCCCGTCTTATTTGCCTTCTTGGGGTCTTTTTCTTGAGTCATCAGCTCTTTGTTCAGAGTTTGTGGTCATCCTTAAACCACCATTTTAGTAGAAGCCTTCATCTTTTCATATATTTTTTTTAGGGTTCAAAGAGCATCTTAAGCCTTCTGAATGTTTGCTTGACACATTACTACTTGTCAAAAAGTGATGGTTTTTCAGGCAAGAATGAACCTATGATTAAGGGGGGATGTTGAAAACTCTAATCTCAATTTGTTATCTTACCCTAATGGTCATACCGTCATACTGTTAGAGAACAATTGTGCAATGTTTACTATATATACATTATTGATGTACATATTAATTGAATTGAGTTCGTGCCTTTTACGCCCATCTTCCTTGTCTTCTTGATCTTGTTAGTTGTTTACTTTCTTGACTATATTCTTAACAACATTGGCATCATTCCTTGTTTCCTTTTACCAACCAACATTTTAAAGCACTAATTACATGATATTAAACATTAATATAAATGCACACCACCATAAATCCATCTATCTCATAATCTTGTAAACACTAATTAAAAAATATAAATTTAGTAATATATAAATTTAAATATTACACTAATTATTCAATCTAAATTTATTATAAATATACAAATTTAATCAATCTAAATTTAATATAAATATATAAATATATAAATTTAAATGTTAGAATTTTAATTACTAATTACATGATCCTAAACAGTGAAATATTTACACATTTAAATTTAGTAGAAATATAAAAATATATAATTATTACACTAATTAATAAATCTAAATTTAATATAAATATATAAATATATAAATTTAAATGTTACAAAGGAGCAAAAATTGTTATTCTTGATGATGATGATGATTAACGCCCACTAAGACCTAATTGGTCTATCGAACCTTAAGAGGGTAAATGATTACTTGTGATTCTTTAGAATTTTGTTTCTGTGCTCGAAAAATATTAAGAGAAGCTTTCCAAGATCACGATACTTTTTTTGAGTTAAGAGGTTAGGAAGGTTGGTAGTGTGATCAATATTTTGAAAATGAGATCTAATATGGGAATAGGCTGGACAATCTAAGAGAAAGTGTTTTTCATCTTCAACCTTCTTAGTGTCACAAAGGTGACACACTCTTTCATCCCATGGCGTTTTAGGAATTGACTAATGCCTAGTTTCACTATGGAGCTCGTGAGAATTTGTTCTTATCTTAGCAATGCTTATTTTTTTCTTTACACTTGGCAAAACAGATAGATAATTTTGATCTTCTAGATTAGGGTTGATTACATCTTTATAATACCTTAATTTT
>ML780303.1:358098-377563 GCA_009831015.1 Picea engelmannii
GTTTCTACGAGGAGGATGGGATAGGGCGTATTTCCTTTAATTTTGAGATTATAGGTTATAAAATTCTTTTGTATTTGCTCTATCTTTCTCCAGGATTCATGAGAGATACTACATCCCCATACTTCACATCCATAAAGAATAACTGGTGTAACAAGAGTCTCAAAGAGGAGTTTCTTCTTATCCCAACTCCAAATATCAATTGAATTACAATTGTTTTCAAGCCCATAATAAGATTTCCATCCCCCAATAATCCTTTTCTCAATGCTATAATTCCAATTAAGCTTGTGGTGAATATCAATTCCAAGATATTTGTATGAAGTCACTTCCTCCAATTGTTGTTGTTATATACACATGTATCATAAGGGATCTTATTGGATTTAATAATCATGACCTTAGTCTTATCAGTGTTAACAGTCATATCCATATTGGAGCAAAAATCCTTGAGGATTCTTAGTTGGTTTTCAAGATCACGGAGACTCCTTGCCATAAGAACTATATCATCGGCATACAAAAGAAGATTGATGACTATACCAGTGAGAGTAGGGCCGACACAACCTTATTTTTCCAAACATTCTTCTAATTTATCAATGTATATGCTAAAAAGAGTAGGGGACAAGGGGCAACCTTGTTTGACTCCGATATTGCAGTTAATCTCTTTTGACTAGCCCTCGGTGTTTTTAAACTTAGCAATAACATTCTCATACATCCTTATTGCAGCAACCCTCAACTCGAGAGGCACTTTTATCTCTTCCAACTTATTCCAAAGGTTTTTCCTAGGAACCATGTCAAAAGTTTTTCTAAAGTCAACAAAACAACAAAAAAGATTGGTTTTAGTATTGCGAAACTCCTCTGCAATGATCCTAAAGGTAACAAGATGGTCCACAATTGAATGATATCTCCTAAACCCGGCCTGGCCTTTAGCTCTTTTACCGTAACTTTCTAGCCAAATGCTAATCTTCTTTTCCAAAATAATTCCATAAAGCTTGGCTAAAATCGGGCTAATCATATTGGTCTTGTAATTAGAGGGAATGTTTTTATCCCCATTTTTAAAAATAGGAACAATGAGGCTTTGCATCTAGGGTTTAGGGAAGCCCTGCTTGACTGCTAAATTGAAGAGCTTGTGTATGTGAGGGATAAATATTGGTCCTCTGATTTAAAAAAATTTCAGCTTGGTAGTCTTCAATGTCCTTAGCTTTCCCATTTGCGAGCTGCTTAACCTCGAACTCTATGTCATCTAAAGAAAAAACATCTTCCTTTGTAGGGACAATAGGAATGGTGTCCATGGCATTAGGGAACTCGTAAAGACTTTTATGGTAGGAATTCCAGTCCATTAAGGGAATCCTATTATTTTCTTTAGTATTGCATTTTAGAATTTGGCTCCAGAACTTCTTAGGATCCAATTTGTATAGTTGTGAAAGTTGTTCTTGCCTTTTATTGATATAGTATATTTTTTTCTTTTTAATTAGGGCTTTGTACGTATTGATCTTATAGAGTTTAAAGGGCTCATTAGAAACATCCCTAATGGCTTTCCTAGCAATTTTACATTCTTTATCATACCAAGGGTTGGTTATTCTATTATTCTTTTTATGTGACACCTTAAAAATACATAAAATAATTAGAGAAACCCCAAAAATGGAATGAGTTTACACTTAGAATGTAAAAAATGGAGGAATTAAAATCTGTTGAACAAAGTGAGAGATGAAAGTGACCACTGAAATCAATATAGGTGTTGGTTAAATGTTCTATTTTTTTGTAGGAATTGGACGGACAAAATTACTATTTTTTTGTTGTTTAAATTGTATTTCTGAATGCATAAATGGATTCAAGGTGTTGAAAAACCCCTGAAACACTCAGATTATACAAACTTAGCCACTCAAATCTACAGATCCAACCATTCCCCACTAGATTTATAGCAAAATCAAAATAAAAAAATTAAAAAAAACAAAAAAAATAAAACATTTAGACTAAGCTAATCTATATATCTCATTAATTAACCCTATGTTTATTTATAAAGCGTACAAGGACTTACACCTTCCAATGCAGGAATTCACTATTACGGAAGTTTTAAGACATTGTGTTTTCTTTTCTCCTCCGAATTTCGTCTTTTCTAATTAATATGAAACCCTGAACCAAGTTCCCATAATAATTTAAAAATTTCAATTAATAAAAATAAAAACAAATATAATTTTTATATATTAAAAAATAAAAAATAAAAATAATTTAAAATTTTCAATCAATAAAATTTTAAACAAATACAATTTTTATATATTAAAAAATAAAAATATTATATAAAAGTAAATTAATATAAAATTAAGACAAAACCAAGAATATATTATATATTGAGTTGTTTTTTACTAAATAATTTTTTGAGGAAATAGATTGATATAAATTTTTAAGAATCACTTTTTGTTATTCAAAATATTTAAAAATAGATTCAATATGGTGAAAACCCCCTGAAGTTTACCTACCAATTCTTATATACTATATCTTACATTAGATTAATTATTTATTTAATTTATGTTACCCATACATTAACATCAAGTAGGGTTGAAATTTCAAAATTACCTTGCCTGTCAAGTGTACTTTTGATGAAAGGTGTTTGTTTTTCATGCATGTCATTTTACGTTTTATACAAATTTATAAGTGTCAAATTGGTCCAACCGAGTCTAACCACCAATGGGTGTGAAAGAATGGCTTTGTACAATGATTTGTTAGGTTGTCGTGCTTCTTGTTGGACAAATGAGAAAGAAATCCTTTGAATAGACAACCTGCTGCCTAATGCTAAACGAGGGTTTGAAGTGGTTCTTCTCCAAACAGATTAGGAAGTTCATTCGAGGGTTTGAAGTGGTTCTTCTCCAAACAGATCCAAAAGTTCTTGAATGGATTCTGATCAGAGGGCAAGATGTTGTTGAGATAGCCATTAACATTTACTCCTATACAACTACTTCTATGCCTATAACCCAACCTCAAGCCTCCAAGTCTCGGGCCTATTCTTTACCCTATATTATATGCAAGTAATCCTAATACCTATAAACTATATTGCATACCCTGGTAATCCTAATACCTATAAGAGTTTTTGATGGGTACTTTAGACACTTACAAATCAATTTGAAAATTTGATAATTTTAGTGCAAGTCAATAGTGACGTGTAATTTTTATCACCCCGTGTCAAATACTGGTTGGGAGACCAAAGACGGGTTGTAGCCCGTCAAATTCCAGGCCTGAGTCACCAAGTCACCCGAACACTGACATGTTATAAAATAATAATAATTAAGTCACCTAAACACTAATGTAATAATAATGTCTGCCACTTGCGAAAAGCTTGGAAAGCGACACGTGTAACAAAAATTCGAAACTTTTATTATAAATGGAGGCTTGCGTATCTCCTCACAGAGGCTATGACCTGGTCGCCAAAGGTCATAGCCATCCCCTGAACGAGGCTGCCTTCGGCGACCTCTGTGAGGTTTTCCATCTTCCGAAGGATGATGCCTGCCATGGTTGAGGGTGGTTTCGTTGGGAGGTAGTGGTTTCAGGTTGGTGGTGTTGATTGCATAGGAAGACTATGTGACTGCACAGGGTTTTCTTTCAATTGCAACTGCTCAGATTGGACTGGACAGGGTTTTCTCCATTTCAAGTGCAACTGCTCAAGCTCATTAGAAATGGAGGATAACCCATATCTGCTCTTTATTGGCTTTTGTGGGATATCTAACCTTAATATATATTTTTTAATTTATGGTCTTTATTGGATTTTGTGGGATGTATCTACATTAACATTTTGTTTATGCAATGTGAGAATTTAGGTGATGGCGAAGAGAAGTAATGTGGTTTGGTTTAGTTCGCGTATTATTGCTTCATAGAATATCGTTTGAAAAGAAAAATATTAATGTTTATTTTTATTGTTAAGTGTATATCGAATATTATGTAAGTTGGGCTATATTATGTAACTTGGATTATATAAACTTACCGAGAATCCGGCGATGTAAATTTGGACAAAATCTATTTTTTTCTGTTGTTTTAATTGTCTTTCCGAATGCATAAATGGATTCAGCATGTCGAAATACCCGAAAGACACTTCGATTATATAAACTTAGCCACTCAAATTCACAGATCCAACCATTCATCACCCGATTTTGGGCAAAATCAAACTAAACAAATGGCCACAAAACCCCCAAAAATAGAACATTTAAACCACTGCTATAAAATATTCCTATATTTTCAATACTTTTCCGGATCGATTAATCTCATCTCTTTTACTATGGGCTTCTTGAGGATTAGACAATATTTTCCCTCTCGGCCACATAAAAGATCCCTATCTTAGCCGCACTTAAAGATATATTTTGACCCCGGGTTCCACTGTCGGCCACATAAAATATTCCAATGTTTTCTTTACTTCACCGAACCCTTCATCTTAGCTGGACTCAACGGATCGAATCATCTTATCTTTATTTTTTTTTTACTATATTATATTATGATTACCATGTGATTTTGTTTTTTCCAAGAAGAAATTTTTTCTCAAATTTATATAGAAATAAATTCTTTTACAAAGACAGAGTCACTCATCAGAAAAAAAAAGTGTTGTGCTTGCCCAACGCTGATCGATACATAACAGTCCTCAAAGGAGGCTGGAATAATGAAGACAAGCCAATACCAGCTTAGAAAGACGAGGACAGAGGAGTCCCATCGCTGTCCCAAAAAAACATAACAGTCGCCAATGGTAACAGGAAAAAGAAATCATGCCGCTACCAGCATTGACTAGAAGCATAGTATGGAAGAGAAAAGACTGAAAATAACAAATGAGTTCCTTGAATGGCTAGATACAGGGCCCCTATGACTCGAAAATATTGATTAAGGTGATGGGACTGTCTATGCCATTATCACAATGGTAAACTGATAGATGCCCAACCGCCTGACTAAGCGCCCGTTTGGAAAGTGCATCCGCTTCGGAATTGTGACTTCTAGGAACATGATGGAAAATGGCGTCGGAGAAGGAATTGGCCAGCGCCCGTGTTTGTTGCTTCCAACCTTCGATGTGAACAGAGTGAAGATTTCATTTGAGGTTGATCCATTCAATAATTACATTCGAGTCACTGAGAACTAGCAGGTGATTTAGAGACCAGCTGGAAGCAAGAAAGAGAGAAGCCCACAGGGCCAAAAGCTCTGCTTTGGTGTTGGATCCGTCACCACAGTTCAGAAACCATTTGGTGACTCTGGATGGATGAGTCTTGAGAGTGCCTCCTGCCCCGCAGCAATGTCCATTGGCAAGTGCTGCGCCATCAAAGTAAATTAGAGTGGAGCCCGGCTTTAGCGAGAAGTCGATAGATTTTATAAGAAGGTCCTTGATAGAAGACGACTGCCACTGAAAAGAAGACACAACTCTATGGAGAACCGCTAAGCAGGAGGGCAGACGACCTTCAAAAAGCACCTGATTGCGCTCAAGACAAATTTGCCAACAGACAAGAGCCATCAAAGGGTGCGGGGCCGATCTGTCAGAAATCCAAGCAGCTACACAGTCGTAAAAAGTATCGCCGTTCCAGACCACTCGTAAGGAGAAATTCTGAGATATCAAGTTCCAGCATTTAATTGAGAAAGAACAGTGAGTCATAAGGTGGAAGAGGTCTTCAGAGTCTCTCTTGCAAAGGAGGCAGATTCCGGGCCCCTGCCATCCGCGCCTACGGAGGGCCTCCCAGGTGAGCACCCGATCCTTAACACACAGCCAAAAGAAAAGTTTGTTCTTGAGTGGTAAGGACCATTGCCAGATCTTCAGTAACCAAGGCGGCTCAACAACGAAGTTCTGTGAGTGAAGGAGGGCCTCGTAGATGTTCTTTACTGAGAGGATACCCGATTCATCTCCTCCGGCCCACAGGAGAGAGTCACGTTCATTGCATAAAGAGATACTTGCCGATTGTAAGGCCAAGGTGAAGGCGTCCCATTCCAGGGCTAGAGGATCCTGAAGTTGAAGAGTACTGCTATGAAGCCAACGATATGGAAGGAGTGGAGCGCCATCGACCACTTTTATTTGAGCAAGGAACAAGAAATTTTAAGAAGAAAGCCGATTCCTGAGTTGTGGAGAAAGAACAGAAAGGTTTTCCAATCCCAGAATTTTATCTCTTCCAAGAGATATCTTTGTCCCATCACTGGGCTTCCAACGAAGCCAGTGTAAGATCACCGGCGAGGCAGATAAAAGTCCCTTCCAGAAAGGTGAATCCCTTCTCAGTTCATGAGAAGGCTTCCGAAGCCAATGAAGGAGTGGGAGGGATCCAAGGTACTTGTCGATGATGACCCTGTTCCAAATGATGTCATGTGAGAGAGCATGCCATAAAGAACAAGCCAGGAGCGCCGAGTTGAAGAATGAGAGATTTTTGAGTCCCCAGCCTCCTGACTTTCGGGGCTTAGCCAGTGACTACCAGTCGCATAGGTGGAGACGACGTTTTCCAGCAAGATCGTTCCACAGGAAATTGTAGGAAAGTATACACAGCAGGACGAGAATTTTGTTTGGGATCCGCTCAAGTGTCATCCAATAGACAACAAGGCCTTCAAGCACCGATTTGACAAGGACGTAACGCCCACCCAGAGACAACCACTTATTACACCAGAGGCCAATTTTCCTTTCGAAGAGAGCCACTAACCAGCACCAATCAGCAGAGGAGGCTACTCCCGGTTTTAGCCGGTAGCCCAGGTATTTAAAACCATCCTTTATATCGGAGAAGGAGAAGGGGATGGTATTTTTGAAAAAAACAAGCTCAGCCTCTGTAAGACCCCAATAATGAACAGAATATTTTAAGGGATTTATGGACAAGCCCGTAACTGTGCAGAAAAGCTGGAGAACCTCCAAGATCGCCAGCCACTCCGGAAGGTCAGCTTTAGACATTAGGAGAATGTCATCAACAAACATGAGGTGAACCATCCTGATGAGCCTTGAAACTTTCAAGCCTGTGATGCGGTTATCAGAGATGGATTTGGCAAGAAGTAAACTAAGGCTATCCATGTGGAGAATGAAGAGGTAAGGTGAGAGTGGGCAACCTTGACGGAGCCCCCTTTCACTGTGGAAAAAGTTAGATGCCTCTCCATTAATTAGCACTACAAAACCAGCACTGGTGACGCAGGACATAATCCAGTCCGTGAGATTGTTGCCAAAACTCACCGAGAGAAGAACCAGTTTCAAGAAGGTCCAGTCAATGCTGTCGAAGGCCTTTTTTAAATCAATTTTCAGAATCAATGCCTTCAAATTTTTCTGTTTTATGGAATGGATGCTTTCGTGGGCAGCACCAATGGCATCATGAATTCGTCTACCTTTTATAAACCCAAGCTGTTCATCCGAGAGGCTCCTTTCAAGAAAAGGCTTTAAATGGTTTGAGATCACTTTTGAAACTAATTTGTAAATAAGATTGCATAAAGAAATTGGTCTGTAGTCGTTGAAGGTGACATAATGGTTCTCCTTCAGGATCAAAACCAGGAAGGTGGAATTAATACTTTTGTGAACCTTACCTTTAATGCGAGTGTCCTCCACCATCTGAAGGAGGTCTGGACCAACGAGATCGAAGAAAAAGGAGAAGAATTCTGTTGTCCAGCCATCGGGGCCTGGACTTCTCTCTTTTTTGAAGTGGAATATAATATATTACCATGTGATTTTATTATCACGAGGAAGCACATATGTTAGAGAATGAATTGTGAGGAGGCGTGGGATTTTATTATCACGGGGAAACATATATGTGAGAGAATGAATTGTGAGGAGGCGTGGATGTTAGAGAATGCATTATGGGGAGGGTTACATTACATTATGATTACCATTTAATTTTATTATCACGAGGCATGGATGTTAGAGCATGGGAGGGTCGGGGAGGGTTAAATCAGATTATGATTACTATATGATTTTATTATCATGGATAGGTATATATGTTAGATAATGCAAAGAAAAGAAAGAAAAGAAAATGATTTTAACATTTACGAGGTTAATAATAGTCTATGGGACAGACTACCTCACACACTGATTTATGCAGTTTAGCCTTTTTCCTGTTCAACTTGATGATGAGCTCCCTCAATTTCTCCAGTGTCCCCTCGCTGAATAAGTTATTCCAAGAGCTAGCTGTCAAGATATTTATATAGTTATCCCTACCGTCTTTGAAAGATTCACACTCTAAAATGAAATGTTTTTCTGTTTCCATTTTTCCGGAGGTGCAGAACACACACACCCTTTCTTACCAAGCTTCGAGAATACATTATGTGGAGGAACATATTTTAGGGAATGCATTGTGGGGAGGTCTAGATGTTAGATAATGCATTTTGGGGAGGCACATATGTTAGAGAATGCATTGTGGGGAGGTCCATATGTTAGAGAATGCATTGTGTGAAGGATCAAATTATTATTACCGTGTGATTCTCTTATCACTGGGGGGTATAAATGTTAGAGAATGTGTTGTAGGCAGTGTTAATCCCTAGATAAAGACCTATATATTATGTTATTATTTTTATGTTGTTATATTAGCGTGTTTGGCTAGACCTCTTAATTGTAATTGTACCATTTTTCTCCTATTTATACCAAAGAGACCTAGTTTTAGAAATAATCTCATCTTATACATTGCTATATTGTAAAAGGATGTTTCCACCTCGTAGAGCCTTATATATCATTCTTCTATCTAATTCTCAAGGTGTTGATCTACTTCTCTTTCCATTTCCAAGCTATTTAGGTGTTTGTTGCATAACATTTGGTTTTGGAGCACACAATCCTAGGGTTTTTCTCCTTCAAACGAGTCACCTTGACACACTCATTATAATTTTTTTCCATAGAATTTTTACTTAGAATTTTTTTTGTAATCCTAAGGATACATAGTGAAGTACTTGTGGTAAAAAATTTAGGTTTTGTTTCACTATGCATTCAGATTTATAGCATATGGAAATTAGGGGTTTTGACTAGTCCTAAAACTAGTCTCAAATGGGTGTTCTTGGTAAAACATCCATAATTTTTTTTTGAGAAGTTTCAAATAGAATTTTTTTTGGAATATTGAGGAGACATATCGAATTACCCATGGTAAAAATTCCAGGCCTTTTTCCCCCTACACTTTTAGATTTATAGCCTATGGAAATTAAGGTTTTTTACTAGTCCTAAAACTAGTCTCAAACAAGTGTTCTTGGTAAAACATCCATAACATTATTCAGAGCATTTTAAGAGTTGTTCTGGATGTTGAAATGAAATAATGGTATGCTAGAGTAGTCATTTTTGGATGGACTACATGAAAGCTCTATCATGAGATCATAGTTGTGGAAAATGACAACTACTAAAAGTTGGGAATCCTAGGAAGAAGGTTATTGTGGTGACACTAGAACCCTATGATTTCCATGAATTATTGGTGAGATGTTTCCAATGGATGATTATGAGTAAGTTGGTGCTCTTTGCACACAAAAACCTTGGCAAGAAGGATCACCAAAGGAACTATTTAATAGAGAAGGGGATGCATGAGCCTAGAAGGGTGAGTGAAACAAGGAAGAGGAAACTTAAATGAATATACAAAGGAAAAAAAAATCATGTGGCATGATGGTTGGAATTAGGAAGGTTTTTCTAGAAAGGACAGTGAGCTAAACAATTTCCCATGGAAGCCTTGTCAAGTAGAGAAATAACCATATAGATAAGTATTTAATTAAGGTTGCAGACTTATTTTTGAATGCATGCTTCCATTATGGAGCTAAAAAGGCGAATACTTGTACAAAAATGGTTATAACAAGATTATTTTTCTTGACGGTTGTTATAGGAACAACTGAAGAATCAAGACATGAATTGAGTACTTCGAAAGAGGAATACCAAGGATGGCGTTATTTCAAGGAGGGAAAGAATGCAATACCCATACGATCATGAGAATATTGTGTAAGTGTATGGGGTAATTGAAAGGAGACATACATGTACAACTAATGTGTTTATTGGATAGGAAGGTCATAGAACTCTGAAATAGAGACATAGGGTAGGTAAAGGTCTAATGGACCCACTACAACCTTGAAGAAACAACATGGGAATTGGAGGATGCAATAAAAGAAGAATATCCACATTTGTTTTAACATTTTTATGTAAAAGTTACTATATATAATGGTGATGTGCACCGAGGATGGTGCAAAATCTAGGGGGAGGGGAATGCAATACACCAATTATGATCCCCAAACTAGTAATGTATATGTGTGCATGATGAATTGATAAAATCCAATTGATGTAGTATGTAAAATGATACATTGAATGATATTAAAAGAATACATCACATTTTGTAGAAGGAGAAGGAAAAAAATGGGGAGATATGACTCCACAAGAGAGGAAAGAAAGGAGGCTTAGGGGCTAAGGGAAAAGTAATATTATTTTATTACTACCCTATGTGCTTATGCTTAGCTTTACTAAACCTTTTCTAATGGTTATCTTAGGTAATATTAACCTTATAATTAGTGGTTAAGAGAGAGACGTGTACTTCTCAAGAAGGCATGTGGTCTCTCCCATGCATGAAAACATATTCCACGATTTTTCACTATGCAAGTGATTATTGACCTTAATTCTTCCTAAAGGTTTTTCTCTATAAGTTTAAGATGTTGTGTTATTAATGTAATAGAGTTATGGATATGGATACTAAAAAACTATGTCGAAATTATGACTATGTTTAAGGTAAAATCTTTCCATTGAGTAAACATAATTACAATGATAATCCATGGAGTAACCAACATTGAGATTTCCTTGACAATATGTGCTAGAGCCTTGGAGAGAAGTGGCATAACCCAAGGGGATATAGAGCAAAGAAGGGGATCCCATTCCTTGTATTGTTTAGGCTAATGGGTAAAGAGGGTTATGGATTAGGATTGCTATAAGAGTTAACATATATTAAGTTCTGGGAATTGGGTTGTGTGAAGAGAGATAGATCCAACCATAGGTAGAATCACCCTTCTGGATTCATTTCCTCAGCTCATGGTTGGCCTCTATTGCAGAGAGATTAAATGAAATAGAGAGCCTAGTTGGTTGGAACATACTTCTTCTGTAGCTAGTCGGTGGTTAATTCTTAGAAAGACAAGTGTCCATGATTTGTTTATGAATATGTTGAATTAATGTTTTTTTATGTTATGAATTGAATTAGTTTATATCTTTTTCAGCTCTATTTTCATGTCAATCTTGCATTTGTAACTATGGTGTCATTATCCATTGAATGGTTTAGTTATGTGTGCATACACCTGCATTGTTATGTCTACATGCATTAATTACTTAATAGCAGGACAATGAGGAAAGTGGTATTAGAGAAATAAATTTGGGTGAAAATTGGTACTTTTAAGAAGTACCCCATATCCTCAATAGAGCATAGAGGTTGATGGGTATGTTATAATCACTACTACATTGGGCCCATTTTCCAACAATTTACCAACACATGTTCATCACGATAACGTCTCAAGTACGACGAAGGATACAACCCATTTTTCGCTCCGTCATATCCGTCAAAATTACGACGATAAATGTGTGTCTCTTCTTCGTCGTAAGAGAGAATAACCCACAACAAACGTGAGCCATCCGTTCGTCTCAATTCCATCATATTTTCATAGCTAGTCCATCAGATGATCGATTAATTATTGTCTCCATTCCATCATACCATCCACTACGGTTCGTCTGAAATCCATCATGTTTAAATCACTAGTTCGTCGGAATATCGATTGATGATTGTCCTCGGTCTGTCATATCATCAACTACATTTCATCTCAAATCCATCATCTTTTCATCTCTACTTCGTTGGAAGCTCGACTAAGCTACGAAAAACCGATGACGAATGTACATCAAAAGCTCAACTAAGCTATGACAAATCACCAGTGAACCAATTGTGTTTCTGATGGTTATTGGGTTAGGATGAAAACATAATTCTAGTCAAACCATTGACGAACTAGGCCATCAATGTTTCGATGAAGGGTTATTATTTAAAAAATAATAATTTGTATCATGACAAGCTGTGTTCTTTATCCCCCTTCCTTTTCTCTTTCCATGTGACTCTGGCCTTGGTTCCTCAAAGGCCTTGAATGTTGTTCCCTCAATAATCATTGCATAGTAGCTCTCCTAGCCTACCACTTATCCCCCTTCTTTTCTCTCAAGGCTCTCCCCCCTTAGCCTATTTTTCCCCATCGCTCTCAAGCTCCCATCCTCATTCTTCCCCCTCTTGATCTCATCCCTCTCTCCTCCTAGTCGACCCAGGCTTCTAGTTCAATTGGCATGCTACTCTGCCCGACGCTTCACCTGTGTTCCAGTCATGTTTTCCCTTCTCACACAATGATTCTCTTGGATCTGTATCCCTCATTGATCCGGATTATTTTCGGCACGAAATGAGAGCGGAGATATAATAAAGAAATGCACAGAGATATTGTAGATATTCAATAATATAATAGAAATGTATTAGAGATGTAACCATAAACACAGATATACAGTAATACACGATTTCTATTAATCAAAGAAATGTACAGAGACTGTAAAAATACAGAGTGAAAGACTCGCTAGAATGGTGGTNTACAATGAGGCTCTGAAGGCCTTTTTACAATAAACGGGAATGTCAAAATTCCTAGACTTCCAAAAACCTAACCCTAGGAGATGAAGCGCCAAAAGTCATGTGGGCCCCGTTTGGGTAAGTGAGTACATCAACTTCCCGGGGTCGTAACTTTTGCATACGATCTCCGTTTTAGGCGTGTGATAGATTGTTGGAAAGGTATCGTTGAGGAGATTCATTTTGGGGGCTCAAGTATGCCTTTGGCTATCATTGAGAACCTAGATCTCGAAAAACCTTCATTTGGACCCTCAAAATGGCCCCATAAGTTAAAACCTGCTAAAAATAGTAAATTGCCAAAATTGCCATAAAGCTGTTTTGAGCCAGTTGGAAAAGGTGGGTGGCCACCAATATCCACCTGGATCACTCATCTCTTATGTCATCCCCTCTTTTCCCTAGTTCTCATGAGCCATCTCTCTTCTCTTGTATGCCACTCTCTCTTAATAGTCACTTCCATCCCACTTCTCTCATGTCAGCACCCGTCCTTTATTTAATTCACATGTAGTGCAATCTGAAGATGATTTCCACCACCTCAGAAAAATCCCTTAGCCACGTTCATTCCCATGATCCAGATTGTCCTGCCACATATATGGAAAGCACGTGAATTCAGCAAGGAGGAATGAATTACCCCCCATTTTTGGAAACAACTCTCTATAAATTCCTCTTATTCCTCTTCGTTCAACATTGGAAACTCCAACATCCAAATAGGTGGAAAATTCACAATAGTAGAGATCTCACCATGACCAGTTGACATCAAGGGACCGACTCCATATTTTTTCAGCTTTAATATCAATTAGATGATATGAAATCATTGGTAATCACATTATAGAGCATGTTGAGGACCCTCGCCTCCCAAGTTATATTAGTTTTGCAATTCAATGTCAACCAAAGACAATCATTTTAGGCATTGAATGAAGAGGTTTCTACCTTGAGAAGCCAACTAGAAGAAACTTGCCTCCAACCAACACTTATGGAGCCATAGAAAAATGTCGTTGGTGACACAGAATCAACGAACTCCAGTCCAGGTGTATCACCTTTTCCAGACCTCAACGTCACTGTCCAACAAGCAGAGGATGAAGAAATGGTAGAAATGGATGAACAAACAAGGTCTCCTCAAATTTTAGATTGTATGTACTCCAAATTTTGGCTATGTCTAGGGTTTTTTTTTCCAGAACTTATACTAGAAGTTCACTGGACTATAGAAATTGTAAATATCATGATGACCAGTGTAATACTCAAGCTCATATCTGTTTGGGTCCAGTTTTTGAACTCCCCCCATTGAGAATTTTGTCTCTTTGTGTAATTTGTTGACTCAAAGCAACCTTTTTGTAATATAAAATTTTCAGTTTGGATTAAAAAAAATATTGGTTAATGACGACGATCTAAGGCATATGCACTTGAGCATTGTTGTAGTTTGAGTTTCACTTCTATGTTTGTCTTGTTGTCCTATTCATTGTGAACTCTATCATTTAGAATGAATAATTGTTGCTCATCATCCTTTGTTAATTATTGGTACTTTGTCATATTGCTTTGATACTTCATTGGTTCATGGTTGTAAATGTTTGTTTCCTTAATGATACAATTCACTCGATGTAATACTCAACATTTAAAATATGTCCACATAAATTTTCTATTGGAAATGATGCTTTAAGTAGTTTAAACAAGAGATACATGTTTGTACAAATTGATCATTCATATGAACACATGAAAGAGTGAAGTCAAAATTTCCCAAATAGTAGATGATAAACATGCCTTATACACACATTTACAAGCCTATCTCTAAACTATGTGGGTTGGTCAAATAGATTCCTCATAAAAGTGCACACCCTTAATTGAGATCATACTTCATAGATACTCATATGGATTTGATGGACTGATGTAAAAAAAATGGTAAAATAAGAAGCTAAAAGCTCCATTGAGACCCTACCTTTTTGAGGATCAGAAGGCTCATTCACATATTTTTTTGTAATATCTCAATAAGATAACGAAGGATGTGAAAAGTAATAGATCTGGGAATGTTTATTTTGACAAAGTCAAGAATTTTGAAAAATTGTATGTTTTAAACAAAAAGAAACAAGCATAGTTGGTTGTTCATCCTCATAATTCCACTATTATAAGGTCATGAGACATATAACATAGAAAACAACTTGGTTGTGATTAAGGAAAATATAAACCCATTGGATGTGTTTTTTTCTCTCAAACAACAAGATAATCTAAATAAAACCCTCACAAATGATGTTTTCTAGCCAACAAATAGGAAAACAATTGAGCCATTGGTTTCTAATCTAGTTGTCCTAGAAGAATAAAATGATGTATATGTGATTATTGGGTATAAACTTGAAGCTAAATACCTACCCTTTTACGTTTCTATGAAAATGATGGGCAAAATAGCCCACTAATTGACGGTGGTTCCAAACCAAACATTATGTAAAATGTTATCATGGAACAAATAGGTCTATTATGCATGAATGAAATAAATAACAAGATTACCTTTAACAAAAAATGCAACCAATTAACAGTTAGATCAAATATTTCATTGTAGTAATGAATACCCACCCTGAGATCCACACCACTTGTAATTTTCAAGTAGTAGACATGATGTAGGAAATTACTCTTAACATTTTTAGGATGAGAATAGAAACAATTAACATGAGGTTACCTCAATCTAGATGTCTCTGACATGATAGTGCATTGAAACCTAAGAAAATTGGCTATGGTTTCTACTCTTCCTCTTCGACAACTTTTCTTCTTTCACATTTTGCTCATAAAAATGGGAGTGTACAAGGGTTAGAGTTGCAATCTTGATGCCAAGGAAAATATGTTATATTGGATGCATCGATCTTTTCAAATCCCTCCTTCATCAGAAGAAACAAATGATCCCTTAGAACATTTGATCTCTACAAAATTCATCAAAGTCATATTTTCTCATTGCTTCTCACAGTGTCTATTATATAGAATTATGATCGTTGTTTGCATTTGTACCCCACACCACAACATATTATGAAATAGATATTGTCTTCTTTGCTGAAATATTTGATGAAGAAGTGTAGTGCCCATAAATATTTAATAAATATACATCCAAACATAATTCCAAGAAAACTATCAAGTCAAATAATCGTTGAAGCTCAACATAGGAAAAACATTGATAAAATCATGGTAATTTAAAAGGGCAATGATCATACCTGTCATGAAGAACCAACATACCTATAATTCTCCTAGCCATAGAAGCGTAGAAATACCTTATATTTATCTTTTATCTTGAGAAAATCCACAACAACAAGATGGGGGACGACTCTCCACCCAACTGTATACCTTGCTACCTAATCTTTGGTAGCAGGTCAACCTTGATCCCCTAATCTACTACTCAATGAGCATACTTATTTATTTTTCTCTCTATGTACCAACCAGAGAGACAAATGCATTTCCTAATTCCTTTCCCTCTTTATATAGAGTCCATCCAGTGAGGGACCCAATCCCTAGGTTTCATTATTTTATTATTTATTCTATTTTAGGGTTTCTTCATTGAATACAGTTACTTATTTAACCATTCTCTTTAATTACCTATATGTCCATAATAATTATTTATTATGACCTCCCCCTTTAAGTATAATTATTATACAGTTATTTATTATTATTTATTCGAATAAGTAATTATTATAACTGTTTTAAAGAGAAATATTATATTCCTGATATTATTATTATTATTTATATTTAATAATAATATTGTGGGGCATGACATGCACCCATCCTTCAAGGAAATTCATCCTGAAGTTATCTTGATTATGTTTCTTATAGGTTTTTAATTTCATCATCCTCCACAACACCCTTTGTTAGCTCATGTACCTTCCACAAAAACCTATGTTGGACTAGTATAAAGCCACCCAAGTGACTATAGTAGGTATCAAAAGTCCACATCACAACATCGGGGAAGCGCGAGTACTCTCTAGCCATCCTTGCTGACTTTTGGAACTAGGCTTAAAGCCTACTTGTCTATCTGGAGCTCCCAAGGCTCGAGACCTCATCTTCCCAAGAAGGCATCTAGATCGGTACTCATGTACACCGGGAATCTTGAAATTGTTTCTTAAACTCCCTCCACAACAACCACATACAACCCTAGGCATTGAAGTGCAATCCCACAATGCAACCAACGAGCAATTCTCCAACCACTCTTCGAGACTTCGTATCATAGTTCCAATACAAGGAATAAGAATTATTGGCATAAGTAGTAGATTGAGTTGTCCCCGACCCATAATAATTATACTTAAGGGGGGGGGGTGGGTCATAATAAATAATTATTATAACCATTTTAAAGAGAGTTATTATATTCCCGATATTATTATTATTATTATTATTATTTATATTTAATAATAATATTGTGGGCCATGACAAGAAGTGATTTTTTTTTGTAAGAAGTCCATTTCATGTATTGCGATCATTTGATAAAGTCATGGCACCTAAAATAAGAGGGTTTTCCTCCAATGTGTTGGCTACCATAGAGATCATACCTGGTGAAGTTAGTATTGTTTTAGGAATCCCAAAATAATATTTATGCAGAAGGGTGATAATATACTCCCTTGGTCGGACAACTACACAACAAGGGTTTGGAAAAGTTGGAAAAAGGAAAATCAATTTTGTGGGAGAACTTATTGATGGGATGTAAATCTTGTCACTTGGTGTATACAGTGAAAATGATCTGTTTTATATCATGTTGGGTTGAATCATGTTTAGGGTCGAGCTGCAAGCAACATTATAAAAAAATTTCAAAATCCTTACCTTTTTGAAGAAACTTTCACAAAGTGACAAAGAAGATCGTGTTACAGATCGACATCCATCGATCTACATATAGTTCATGTTTCTTTATTGTAGCTTCAGTGCCTTTCAACACCATATTATTTTTAGATCATTGTTGTGTCAGATCACTGATGGCCCATTTGGATTCAAATGGATTTCACAACCGATGCTTGAACATGTCAAAAGGCCCTGTGAGCAAGCTTTGATTAAAGTAGGAGTTGTTGTAGATAAGATTCATGTTGTTGAAGATGTTGGATTGGGTTCTCGTATTCTTGCAAAATTGAAAATATTGATTGAGACTTTTGAAAAGAAATCGGCGAGGACTATGAATGCAAGTGAAAGTGTGGCTCGAGGATGTGCTTTCCAGTATGCTATTCTTATTATAACATACAAAGTGCATGAGTTCAAGGTGCAAGAGAGTTTTCCATTTTCTATTTCTTTGACCTAGAAGGGATCTGTTCCTGATTCTGAAGAGGGAAATTCAGAGCAACAACAAATAACAACTGTTCCCTAAAGGAAACACATTGCCAAGTATTTAACATTCTTTAGGCCTAGGGCCTTCATAGTAGACATTTTATATGCAGATGAGAACTAAGTTTTGGCACCTGTAAGTATAAAATCATTCATGATTAGTCCTTTTTAGACTTCAAAAGGTGAAAAATATAAGGTGAAAGACAAAATCTAGTTGGATAAGCATGGAATATGTTTTGTTAATTCTACAACTATGATCAAGGAAGAAGAAATATAAGTCAATGTTTCAAGTGGGAAAGAAGGCTCAATTGAAGACAAAGATATTACTACAATGGAAACAAATGATGCACAAAATAATGGTGCATCTGCATCTGGTGACAATGTTGATGTGGATATGAGGTATGCCAAAAGTTTTGTTGGAACTACAACAACTGCAACTAGTGGTGTTAAAAAATAGGTTTTTTTAGGTAGAGGATAAAGATGCCCAGATGGAAACTGATGATAAGGTAAAAACTATGAAAAGAGAAGGTCAACAAATTCAAGAGTTATGTGACTTCAAAGCTTAGAAAATACTGTGGAATAAACTAATGGTGGAGACTTTTGACACACTTGACTTGGTCACATTTGAATCTAAATGTGGCTTGAAACTAAACACTATAACAATGGAATTCTATCTAAATGCATATTCTCTTACATGTTATGGTCTAAATGATGCCTCTAAAAAAGTAATTTGTTCTTCTCAATTTTTTTTAAGAATGAGTAGTGGAAAATTCTTTGGTGGTCAGTTGCATTTTATTTATCCTTTCTTACATGTTGGTTATAGACAAAATTTAAATTAAATTTAAATCACATTTGAGAATAAGTACCTCATAATTGGTTTTTGAATCTGTTGAATCCAAATTTTTTGAAGACTTCAATATTCTGCTGAATGCTTTTGTTGGGAACTTGATGAAGCTATAACCACTTACACATCATATTGGATAAATATCTTGGAGGATAGAAACATTGTCATAATGCTTCACAAAAGGTGTTCCAAGTAGTAATGCACTTGCAACAGATTTGGAAGAAGCCTAATCATCGAATTTAATGTAACTAATTAATGCATGAAATAAATATTACACAATGTAACTTACTAATGTAACTAACTAATGTTGCAAGATAAGTAAATGAATTGTACCTTGTCGAAAATGTGTTGTGGATTGTGGAGGTGACCGCCCTTCAAACCTGCATTTGTCAAAGACAATGATAGGTTAAATGACTGAATACTAACTAAACATATTTGAGATTGCATTTGAAAAAGAGAATCAAACGTTATATGACCGAATAATAATTAAACATGTATGACGCTCTAGAAATACTAAATGGGAATACCTCATGAATAATCTCCTCTTGGTTTCGAGAAGAATTTATTCTCTACTAAACAGGACCAACCACGTGAAGGTGGAAGCTCGTTCGCCCCCCCCCACCCCCCCTTCATGTCACTCTCAATTCCCCATACTGTAACACCTTGTTTCCCCCAGTTTGTAAAAATAACTATACTGGCCAAGAACTATGGCAAATTCAGAAATGTGAATGTATGATGTGAATGGACCTTATGAAAAAGGTCGATGAATGTAAATAATATTATGAATATATATTGCAGGACTGTTGAGAGGGGATATGCTGAAAAAGAG
>ML780303.1:383735-419048 GCA_009831015.1 Picea engelmannii
TTACCCTCCAGAAGAAGGGGACAAAATTCTTGTGGACGCAGAAATGTGAAGAAAGATTTCAAACCCTGAAACATCTACTAACCCAAGCACCCGTGCTGAAGATTGCCAATCCCGAAGCTGATTTCCTTGTGTGCACAGATGCCTGTAGGGAAGGACTCGGAGGAGTCCTTATGCAAGAAGGAAGTGTGATCTACTATGAATCCCAAAAATTGAATGAGCATGAAGTCAACTATGTGACCCATGATCTAGAACTGGCTGCCATAGTGCATGTCTTAAAAATGTGGAGGCATTACCTCCTGGGAAGAAAATTTGTACTTATGACAGATCACTGTGGATTGTGATACCTGTTTGATCAACCAAAGCTCAATTCTATACAAGCTAGGTGGATGGCCCTCCTTAGCGAGTTTGATTTCGAGACCAAACACATTAAAGGTAAGGAAAATAGGGTGGCCAATGCCCTTAGTAGAAGTATGAACACAATTCACCTGGCAGCGGTGAGCACCTGCGAGACAAATGTCAAAGAAAGAGTCAGAAATGTACAAAGGAAAGATCCATTTGTTCAGACCATGACCATGTACCTACAACAAGAACCCGCCAGAGTAAAATATGAAGGCTATCAGATGACCGAAGGAGGTCTGCTCACTTACAGAAACAGATTTTATGTTCCAGTGTGTGATGACTTGAAGAGGTTCATTATGGATGAACTACATAAAAGACCCTATACTGGTCATCCAAGATACCAGAAAATGGTCACTACCACCAGGAAACAATTTTATTGGCTTGGATTGAAGAAAGATGTAGTCGAGTACTTGGCCAAATGAATAGAATGCCAGTAGGTTAAAGCAGAACACCGACATCCAGTAGGGTTATTGCAACCTTTACCAATCCCAGAATGGAAATGGGAAACCATCTCCATGGATTTCATCACGGGATTACCAACTTCGACCAAACAGAGTGATGCCATTATGGTAGTGGTGGATAAATTGAGCAAGTTTTCTCATTTCATCCCTGTCAAATCAACTTGCAAAGCAATAGATATCACCCAGGTATTCATGAAAGAGATATTCAAACTGCATGGTATGCCAAAAGAGATCGTGTCCAACAGAGACACAAAATTTACTTCTAACTTTTGGAAATCACTGATGACTGGTTTAGAGACCAAATTGTTGTTTAGCACCGCCTATCACCCCCAATCCGACGGACAGACAGAAAGAGTGAACCAAATATTAGAAGGCATGTTAAGGATGCATGTAAGGCATCAACCCAAGAAATAGGAAGACTACCTGCCACTGGTAGAATTCGCCTACAACAATGGCTACCAAGCATCCCTAAAGATGAGTCCCTTCAAGGTCCTCTATGGTAGGCCGTGTAATACTCTAGTCAGCTGGAGTAATCCCGTAAATAGGGTATCTTTTGGGCCTGACATGTTAAAAGAAATGGAACAGCAAGTGACTCAGATAAGACAAAATCTGAAGGTCACTCAAAACCGATAGAAAAGTTATGATGACCAAAAGAGAACTCCAAGAGAGTTCAAAACAGGAGACCATGTATATATCAGAGTTAGGCCCAGGAAGAGTTCCCTAAAAATGGGAGCTTGTGCCAAGTTGGCACCTCGGTATTGTGGATCCTTTGAGGTTCTAGATAGAGTGGGACCTGTAGCCTATCGGCTAACACTTCCTCCCATAGTCAAAGCACATAATGTTTTCCATGTTTCATTATTGAAGAAATATGTACATGATGCTAATCATATAATTGATTGGTCTGTGATTCAGGTGGAACCGGAGGGAGAATTTCTACGAGAACCCCAATGCATACTTGACAGAAAGGAAACCCCGCTCCAGAACTGAACCATTGCACAGGTCAAGGTACAGTGGAGACATTTTGGCCCAGATGAGGCTACATGGGAAATCGAGGATGCCATGAAACGAGCATATCCGATTTTGTTTACATTTGTACATGCACATCATGTCGATAGATAGAACATCGAGGACGATGTTACTTTAAGGGGGAGGGAATTGTAACACCTTATTTCCCCTAGTTTGTAAAAATAACTATACTGGCCAAGAACTGTGGCGAATTCAGAAATGTGAATGTATGATGTGAATGGACCTTATGAAAAAGGTCGATGAATGTAAATAATATTATGAATATATATTGCAGGACTGCTGAGTGGGGATATGCTAAAAAAGAGACCACGATGGCTAGATAAAGGTGGTGGAAGGCACCTGGAATGGTGGCGTTAACTTCCACCGAAAACCAATACCGTATTAGGTCTTCACTGGCCCGGAGAACCAAGAGCAGCTCGCTGGCCCAAAATTAATTACTTTCAGGTTGGTAGGTGGATGGCTCCTCTTGTGTAATGAGGGGATGGGGGTAAACCGCCCATCTGTGGACCATCCTGACACCTGACCACCGCGAGGGGGATCACGCCACATGCAACCTCGCAAGGGGAAAATGCGTGAGGAAGGAGCGAGAAGGGGGATGTGAGGGAAGAAAAAAAAAAGAACTCTGGAGACATGCAGAGGGAGTGATAGCAGAGAAGGGGGAGAGTGACCCTTGTTCTCGGTCACTGGAAAACCGAGACACAGTCTTGCAGCATCGTGGTCTTAGCTCGGGGGTGGCTAGTGGGAAATCCGTTGGGACTCGCTGAGCCTACGGTTGGGTGGAAACAAGCACCCCTCTCAGCAGTTGCACTCATTTCTGGTGTTATTTCTGATAAGTGTTTTACATCTTGTACCTTGAAATTCATATGTTGACATATATGATCATAGTCTGTGTAGTTTTATAAATGGTCTGACTATAAGAATGCCTGTGTAGTGTTTTGATTCTGAAATGGTGGTTGCATGCTTATAATGGAAGGGCCACGTATGGCTTATGTCTATAAATAGATTTATATGTATATACGCACATTGAATCAATCTAGAATTCAAGCCGTTTCTCGGGAAACCTATACCCTTATCCATCTCGGGTGATACCCTGGATAAATCTCCCGATAGAGACACCTTTTCTTTTGGAAAGCTCAGAAGAGGTAGCACTTTGTGTGCAAAGACTTTGCAGAGGCACAAAAGTCGCAGAATCCCTTGAGGATTCGAAGAACAAGTATGGATCAACGGATGAAATCCTATTGGGAGATCTGCGGTCATTCACGACCGTTAGATCGAAGGAATAAATGAGGGTGTTAAATGACTTAACCCTTTTTCCTTTATCTTCGCGAGTAGTGAAGAAATCGAGACCGTAGATTCCCAAGGTCCGTGAAAGAATTTGGACCGTGAATTCGTGTCCAGGCAGCTTAGGAATGATGCAATGGAGAGACAGGTCTGAGCCGTCAGATCTTGGTCTAAACAACCGACAGCCATTAGATCTGTCGAGAATTACACGAGGTTTAAACCTCATGCGAAGAGTAGCAGAGCGAGAATTCTGAGAAGGAGATTGTATCGGGATATCGACGTTCGGGAGCTCGGGGATCCGGAGGATGAGAGTCCGAGTACTCGACCTTAGAAATCGCGACAAGGTGAAATAGATCTAAGTCGCCCATCTGCAGGAGGACACGTGTCGTGAGATCCTCCCTATCTGGGATTTGGACATCGGGAGTCAGAAGAGGAAGTCTCTTGACCTTGCAAATGGCGAAGTCATGAGAGGATCTAGGACCGTAGATCCCAGGGACCCATCGGAGCCCTATAAGCCATCGATCTAATCCTTTACTTAGGTAGAAGAGTGAACTCAACTACGTCCCAAAGGTCCCGAAGACATCGGGACCGTCCATGTTGGAGGACAGGTGGTGGAGATCTGTCCATTTCTCTTATCGGGGATTCGTTAGTTTGAAGGTTGAAGACCCGACTCTTGGAGTCACAAAGTCCCGAGTCGCGAGATCGCGATGCGATCTGGGCCGTTAATCAAAGAGGACACGTGGCAGAGATCTATCCATTTCGCTCATTGGGGATTCGTAAGTTTGAAGGTGGAAGACCCAACTCTTGGAGTCATGAAGTCCCGAGTTGTGAGATGATCTGGGCCATTAATCAAAGAGGACAGGTGGCAGAGGTCTATCCATTTCGCATATCGGGGATTCACGGGATAATAGCCCAAGAGCTCAACCCTTGGACTTACGAAGTCCCGAGTAGCGAGAATGTGAGAAGGATAATAAATATTGCTAATCGGGGGTTCGTGAAGGAGAGGTGCCAAGACTTGATGCTACAACTCGCGAAGTGGCGAGTTGTGAGAAGTGTCAAAGAGAAGTCCCGAAGGAATCTGGACTGTCCATCAAGAGAGACGCGTGGTGAGCGGTCAGAGCTCAGGGAAAGTTCTGAAATCCTGTGGACCGCTGGATCCACACTATCAAGGGCTATTGATCTCCTTCACAAATACCCATACCGGAACTCAGAGATTTGCATGTCATGGGTTTTTGGGATCATTGCATCTCGAACCCCCAGGTACCGAAATCCCAAAAGGATCCAAACCGTCTGATCAGGGGAGGCTTACAACTGTTGATCTCCTTTGGAGGGAAACTTGGGAGACTTCGTGGATTTCGGGGATTTGAATGGGAAAGGAAGAGGTCATGCATCACGATTTCCTGAATCATGAAGGGCCTGTAAGGTCCTTCCCGATTTAAGTGCGGGGTCACAAAATGTGGTCACGAGGACAAGACCCAAACATGAATCTTGTACTCGCTAGCCCTTTTGGGGTTCGGCGCTTCACTGTGTTGGGGTTTGCAGATTCGAAAGACTCGACACTTTGGTAGTGATGAGTCGCGAAGAGAGAAAGGATGCCATGTTTGTTTGGCCTGTGGTCCTAACCCACGACGATAGGGAGGTGAATAGGGAAGAACTTGCCTGCGCTAGGCCCCCATAGGACTTCGGGGATTCTATCCCTTGAGGAAAAGCAAAAAAATTTATTATGTCGTAGTGGGTGTGTGACACATACCCAATCATGCATAATAAGTAGAAAAACAAGAATTAAAGGTAAATGAAAGAAATAAGGTACATGGATATAGAATATATAAGGTTCACGCATAACTAGAAAAACAAAAAATTGTAGAGTCAATAATTTATATTAATAAAATTTGTCGTGAAAATATGTACAGTTGATTCTTTTTTTGTTTATTCTTTTTGATAAAATTGATTATTAAATCATCATCACATCCGACTTGATCCCGACCTTCAACTATTGGGCCATGTTCTCTTGTTGGAAGGTGATGGTTCATGTCAAGCATTGTACTACTTCTAGTAGCAGGACATGGGCGTTGATGCACTACAGGGGCATCCACTACAATAACATAAAGAGTTAAAAGGAAATGGTTAGTTATTATTCATAGCAGTGTTTCATTAGTACAAATATCATTACTATGTTTTTCACCTCGAGGAGTAGTGTTGACCATTGGTTGGATTGTCATCGGTTCCTCTCCTCTCCAAGCATCCTCATTTACATGCTCTTCCATTGAAACAAGAAAAGTTATAAGTACACCATTTAAAGGAAATATTTATAATCGTCATATTATACGTTATATTTTAAAGACACACATACCATGATGGGTTTGTGAACCACTAGTATCATGGGGTTGTTGTCCACCACCGTCAAATGAACCGGTGTTTCTTGCATGCTTAAAACAAATAGACGCATAATTAATTGACAAGTTAAATCAATCATCAATATATTTGACAAGTAATCAACAACTACAATCTTGTTATTTTATTTACCAACTCATTTGAAGGGCCAGATTGTGTCTGTGATCCCTTCCTTTGTTGATTTACCACCATTGCTTGAAATCCAAACTTGAAGTTGGGCATCAAGTCTTCTTCGATGGCAACAATGTTGAATGTATCCCCCTGCATCGCATGTCATAAGATATGGATTTTTGTTTATGTAACATCCCAGTTCTAACCCTTCTAAACTATAATGTATTATGTAAATATGACTTAGGCCGGTGAGTCGGTAAAGTTGAAAAGGGGCTAGAGTGTCTAGGAAATGTAACACTTCCTATACATTAATAAAATACACCGTTGGATGCAAGACCGACAAGGACAAAAGAGATAGGGGGCTATGATTCCATGAGAGAGGGGGCTTGAGGGGATAAATCTTGTTATTATTATTTTATTTACCCATAATTGATTCTATGGAGAAGAGGGGGTTACATGAGCTTCTTGGGAGGGAGGCCATGTGTCTCTTATCTTTATGTAATTATTTAAACATCCCTTGGGGGATGTTTTGGGGTTGTTCTTCCCTTGGTTCATCCTCTTCTCACTGGTTCACTCGTTCTTCTTCCTCTTCACTCACTATTGCTAGTTCGTGTGCTCTTGGGATGAGCATGGAAACAAATGGAAGGAAGAGGAGAGCCATCGTTGAATGGATGTAATGATTTACTAATCATTCCCAGAGGGAATGGATGCCTGTGTGCATGAACTTGATGGCAGTTCAGATGGAACTGTCCACAACTGAGAGTCCTTGGAATTTCCAGTAGGGAGATTTCCTTACTAGTAGCACTAGAGCCCTAGAGATAAATGGAACAACCTCAGGGACTGCATGGTAGAGAAAGGTGTTCATTTCTTGGGGTTGTGTAGGATGAGGGGGAAAAGAGAGCTGGAAATTAGGATTGTTATGAGGTTGGGAAACCTGAGAGCTACTTAGCCAACTACTGTGTATTTAGACTTGGCCTAGGACCTGTCCTTGTGGATTCATAGCCCTGACTCGGGGGTGACCTACTATTGAGAGTAAATGAACAGCAGCGTCTATGGTTGGGAGGAACTTCCTTGGTCTACAGCTAGTTGGTGAACGTTTACTTTCAAAGATAAGTGCTCTTTGTGTTTTCTGTTTTATGTATTCTGGTGTGTATTTAATTATCTCTGAGATATGTATTCTAATGTGCTTGTCTGCTGGTTATTTGTTTTGTATGGCACGTTGTTTATCTCTTTTATGTTGTGACATGGATCTTGTATTATGCATGTGGTGTGCATGCTTCTAAAATTGTTGAGAAGTCCTTTACTTTTGAATTAGAGATCAGAGAACTGAGTCTTGGGACTGCAGCATGCCTAGCCTATGGGTGGTTGGGTGTGTTTCATCCTGTTTAAGTGGCGTAGCCCAACCTATGGGTGGTTGGGTATGTTACAGATTGGTATCAGAGCTTCTGGTTGAAACACCAGGCTGGTATGGGCCAAGTCTGTTGGTCAAAGTATTGTGGTTGAGATCAAATTCTGACCATGAAGTTGAAAAGATCAGGAGGAATGACATTGTAGAATATACACAAGATTTAGATTGTCAGAGATCAGTTGTAAGGGGTTCGAAGGATCATGACCGTCCCCCTTCAAATTCGGGAGCGATCACCACTATAGGATCAGGAGAGATCTGGGATCGTTGGATCGAAGAACAGGTGAAAAAGGGTTGTCCAATGTAAAAGAAGAAAGGGTTAAGGTCACAACCGTCGGATCCCATGGGAGAGAGAGATCAACAGACAATAGGCATTGCGGGGAACCAAGTTGAACGAGAGATAATTTCCCAAGGCGGTCCCAAAATCCAAACCACGGTTTCACCAAGGGGTTACGTGTCAGCGTCAAGAAAATTGTGGGGCAAAAAGAGGGTTACTCCAAACCGCCGATGTGTGCCACTGCAAATTGAAAGGCATGCAGTGATGTGACATGTTAGTACTCGAGCAATGAACCTACGAAAAGTATAAGTAGCCTGGGACTATCGATCCGTAGGAGGACATGCATCAATCGATCGTGTGCTTCAGGTGAAAGCACTCCGGGAAAAGGTGAGCAAGGAGAAGTTGAGAATTGAGATTTATGGACCCCAGAGATCCGAAGTGAATTGTAGTCGTTCGATCCAGGAGGACATGCAGTAAAAATCCACACACTTCGGGGAAACATGAAGGTTGAGAGTTGAGTTCTCCGAAGTACGCAGACCCAAAGAAATCATAGTCATCGATCTGTGGGAAACACGTGTCAGTAGATTGCGAGCTTCGGATAAAAAAATTTCAGAAAAAAGTTGAAGTTTGAGTTTTCCGAAGTCTGAAGGCCTGAAGGAATTGCAGTCATTGATCCTGCAGCGGTAACTTTTGAAGTCCCAAAGTTAGGGGTTAATATGGGCCGTTCGATAAGGGAGACACATGGCGGCAGTTAGGTCGGTTCGAGAAATCAGAGTTTGGGAGAATTGGAAGTGTTCTAGTGTGGAAACTCCCGAATTCCCGAAGCCTGAAGAGACGAAGTGGTGGGGAAAAATGACGTCACCAGGAGGTGATGTGGACCCTAGAATTTCGAAGTGATGTGGCTTGCGAACGTCACCTGGGATGACATGAACACATGGGATGTGTGCCATGTGTTAGTAAGTTTTGAGCATGCGGATGATTGAAATGTCATATAGGGTGTGACACGTGTCACCCTCCTGATTGGACCACATGTCCTCTTACAGTATTTCTCTACATGGTGATGGATCGTGGACTCTGGAGAAATTACTTCGAGATTTTTCAGTTGAGAGTTGAAACTCCCGAAGCTCGGAGAGCTGAAGACCCAAAGTAAACGTCGACTGTCGGATCGTCCAAAGTTGACCTGAACCATCAGATCAAGAGAATAGGTGGTGTGAAGTTGTGGATTCCGGGTAAGGACCCGAAGTAAATTTCGACTGTCGGATCATCTGAAGTAGACCTGAACCATCATATCAGGAGAACATGTGGTGTGAAGCTGTGGATTTCGGGTAAGGACCCGAAGTGAGTGTTGATCTTTGAATCATCCAAAGTAATTCCCCATCGTTCGATTCAAAAGGACACATGGTAGAATCCCATGTATCTCGAGGGAAGTAAAGTTTGATATTTGAGAATTTCGAAGTGCATAATTCTAAAATGACCACAACTGTCAATTTGGGAGAGGTAATTCTGAATTGTTGGTTCCCAAGAGGTAGATCTCGGTCGTTTGTTTAGAAGCACTGTCAAGATCGTGAGTTCAATGGTCACCTCGCATTGCGAGGATGGGAGGTGCTCGGGCTTTACGAAGTTAAGGGCGGGTCGCAATCAAGACCACGACTTTGGAAAAAGGACATGCGGTGGCTCAAGGTGAATTGCGGGGAGAAAAGTAGTTTGGTTCCAACACTTTCTTCTATTCCTTCGAGCTGGCAGAAAAGTGTACTCCTCATTGGTGCTTTGATATATCGCTTTTTTTTGCTCGAAACCTCTACTGCTGCATTGTGTTGTTCCGCAACACACTCTAAATGTTGCAAAAATTGAACTTTCAAAACTAAGGGTCCAACAGGGCCCCGACCACAACCATTCACTCACCCTGATTCAAGTATCTTCTTCCTTATTTCATTCCTCCTCAAACTAAGGGTCCAACTTAGGGATGATTTGAACTGCCTTATGCCTAAAACTATCATACTGATCGACACGATCTTGCCACTTGCACAACAATATCGAAGCTCCAACAACAAATTCTTGTGTTGCGTTGACATCCAGGACTGAGGGCTTCGTGTCCATCAATGTTTTCCATTCATATTTTTTCATTACGTCAAGCTATTGGATCTTGACATAGGTGTCCTGGACTTCTGGCTTGAACTCATGGAGTTCCTTCTTGCCATCCTGATTGGTTTCATACAAAGCATCTATGCGTTCATCGACCTGTTGGATTTCAACAAATTTCACATTATGCTCAATGGGATTGGTGATCAAATTCACCCCCTGCATCATTTGTCATATTTGGGCTCGAAGGTCCTCCACTAGTTTAGTGTGACGCTCCAGTAGACCAAACCAGTCGTTGACTATATTGAAGAGGTGACTACACTTTGCAGCCCGCTGATGTAAATAATTGTGCACAACATCTTCCTCTACAACAACCTTGGATATTTTCTCCAGCATCTCCTTAGGATTCTCTCATTCCTCTATCTGGATATCCTTTAGTTTCTATTGGAGGTCTTGAGTCCTTTTTGCTACATGGGTCCATGCCTCAATGACAATCTCAACTCTGGCTACTGGCGCAACCTAGCTGGGGTCTTTTGGGAGTTTGGGAACCATCTTGTGAAAGGTAGGACAAGCATTGATCCTAGTAGACACTCCTCAACGGTGGATTCAATGGTTTCTCACATGCCTCGTTCATAATCTATTGTTGCGTTAGATGAAGTAATTCTCTCTTTCAATTGGTCATCCTATTGTACTAAGTCTTGATTTGCATGTGTTACAACAACTATTCTTTGTTCTAGTTGATCTGTAGAAGTCCTCACAAGTTGCAAAATTTGATGTGTATCCTAAGCAGACAAATCACTACTCATAGTAGTTTGATCCAATGATATCCACGTCACAAGTGGTTGGCCACTTGCAATGGATTGTTCAAAAAAACTGGGAGTACCTTTCTTTCAACCATGCTTACCTAACCCTTGGAACCCATTCACGACATCTTGATTGTCCATGGATAAACCTGTCAACTGATGTATTTCCTCGACATGGATAGGGTATCCCTTTTCGAGCCATAATGTGTTATTGTACACTCGACTGTTAAAGCATTTAGCGCACTTGGAAACTTCTCTAGTGGTGCCGAACACTAGTAGGTCACTCAAACTCATTAAGGTACTTGCTCACAGAGGTAGGAAGTCTGACTTCCACTCCCAATTCATAGTGTCATCCTGTAAAATAGTGCAATCCATAAAGGAATGGATGGCCATTAGTGGGAGTTGGATGGGAACTGTGAAGTCTACGTCCATTAAACAAGTGTGCTCCACCTTCCCATGGAGATCGTCTATGAATTGGACATGAGGTTCAATGAATTCCTCAGGGACAATGGTTCTAACTGGTGCAGTAGCTTGGGTAGAAGCTTTGGGGACTGACCCCTTACTGACAATGTGAACCATACTGGTGTGGTCTCAATGATAAATGAAATGGATAAGGGGACAAGGTCATGGGGATGAGTTCACAGGTTGCATAGGGGGCTCCAAGACTGAGTATGAACTTTGCAAAAATAAAACAGAATAACCTCACCCATTCGGAAAACATGATGTTTATAAACTCTAAGCAAAAGGTGACGCAACAACATGAATTGAATTTCACAGGTTGACAAGAAATAACATTAACATTGGTAAGATCTGTTACCACAGAAAAATATGCAATGGGGTTTGTGCAATTAAACACGTCATCAGAAAGTGGATGACAAGATGTTAGGAAAATTCGAGAAAGTAATGACTTCATCGACAGTGAACCGAAAAAGGGTGAACAACTGGTAACATTAAACTCGATTACAATCAATAGCAATGAAAAAATCAGCAATAGTACCAATGAATTTTAACGAACCATGTGATAGTTCGTGGGCACATAATTTGAACTTCGAGCGATGGTAATGATGAGTAGACGTGAGTGAGACCTCCCTGACCACGAAGGTGTTATCTAGGTGGGATAACTTGAAACTAACCCATATAATCTAAAAATGAATAACAACCGGACACGCCAATGCGTGACCAACAACACAGGAAAACAAGAAGTTAATTGAAAATCCTACTTACTATTGCCACTCTCGACATAGGAGGCTTGCACAATAATGCTTATTGAGAGAAAATGTATGGTTTTAGACGTGGGCCATTCACCCAACTGAGATAAAGGATACTATTGAGTTGTGCATGTCTGACTGCTCTAGATTCACATACCTCCACAATAATAAATGGCCCAAGCCAATGCATTTGTAATTTACCATGATGCTTTTGGTATTTATTGTCATATAGTATAACCTTATCTCCTTGCAAAAACAATTTGCTTTTGATATTTCTATCATGCCAATCTTTCTGGCGAGCCTTTTATACTGTCTGATGAAAGTCTGCTAAAAATATGGATTCATCCAACTGCATCAATTCAGTAACTCTGTCTATGATGGATTCATCATCAGTCATCTTGGTATCTTGTGCAATGAATATAATTGGTGATATAAATTTAGCTGGTACCATGACTTCTCATCCATAAACTAACTAGAAAGGGGTATACTTTTTTAATTTCTTTGTGGTGATCTGATAGGCCCAAAGTACCACTTGAACTCTTTCGTCCCAGTCTTCACGGTTTGCACAACATACCTTGGTCAATCCTTTTTCCAGAACTTTGTTAAACACTTCCACTATCTCGTTAGCTTGCGGATGGTAATGGATGCTCTTATCGTGTTGAATTAGAAATTCACAACCAAATCAAGTAATGATATTTTCAAAAATAAATCGAGCTGTGGTATTAGAAGAACAATCCCACACTGGTGTGGTTTCATCCCATCGTGTAAGATAATTTGTTGTGGTAATGATGTACCTTGTTTTGCAATGTCATGTCGATGGGTTGATAGGACCAATAAAATGAACAACCCATTGTTTAAATGCCCGTAGAACCTGAACAAGGTGTAAGGGGAGCTCATACCTCCATGATGGCTTACCTACCCTTTGAAAAACATCACATGCTCTGGCATATGCTTTGGCATCCTTAAACATTGTATGTTACCATAACCCAGCTTGCAATATCTTTAAATTTGTATCCTTACCTCCAACGTGTCCTCCCACAACTTCGTTGTGACATTCCCAAAGAATATTAGGTCTCTCATGATCCAAGATGCATCTTCTTAGGATATTGTCCAAACCTATCTTGTACAACTATCCTGCGATAAGCTAATAATATGCTTCCTGAAAAACAAGATGGAGCTTCTAAGTTGCGGAATAGTCCTTCAGGGATTTCCTAGTTGTGACGAACATTGTAATGTATGATAAGTAGTATGGTATAGATTTTATGCAAAACAATTCTACATCTGGTAGGTAGTCATCAACAGGTCCACCACTTTCTCCATTTTCCATCTTGGATAGGTGATCAGGTCCCACATTTAACTTCCTAGGTTTGATAATAACTTCAAACGAAAACTCTTGAAAAAACAACAACCATCTACATATTCTGCCTTATAAGACATGTTTGTTAACAAGATATTTTAAAGTGGAATGATAAGTGAAAAGCTTAAATTGACCACCTAATAGATAGTGTTTAAACTTATGTAAAGCATAGACCATGGCCAAACCTTCCCTTTCTTTTGTGGTGTAGTTGCATTCGACATGAGATAGTTTTCGACTGGAAAAATACATAGGATGGTCAATATTCCCTTCTCCTAGTTTCACAAGGATAACACCTAGTGCAACTCTAGAGGCATCAATGTCGACATGACCCTCCTTTTGCCAATTCAAGTAAGTCAATATGGGTGCATAACTCAAACTTTGTTTTGACATGTCAAAGGCTTTATCGTAGTCTTGAGTCCAATGGAATCCTTCATATTTTTTTAATAGTTGTTCCAAAGGTGTTGTAATAGATGAATAACTATGAATGAACCCACGATAATATCCCACGTGACCCAATGTAGATCATAGTTTATTTACATATATGGGGGGTGGCATATTAAGGATGACCGCAAATTTTGTGGGATCAACGAGTACCCCTTCTTTGCACATGACAACATATGTCAAAGCATATGTTATTAAGTTCTAGACATTTTCACAAAGACTCTTACAGAAGAAATTTTTTTCAAACTTTGATCTATGTTAGGAGTTCATGAAGTTTCCATTAAGGGGGGATAGGCTCTGATACCATGTTCAACAACACAAGTATCCCAACAGAAGACAAACACCTTTAGTAACCACTCACACAACCATATCAAATATCAATACACCAATGTTTTGACATGGTAAAATCCCTATGGGGAAACACCCATGGCCCCAACCAATGTGGCCACTTGGAGAAATTTATTAATGCAAAAGAAAAATATTACAAATAGATTTACAAGAGAGTTAAAAGAAAAATATTATAGAGATATTTACAAGAGAATAAATCTCTCTATAATATTTTTCTTTTAACTCTCTTGTAAATCTATCTGTAATATTTTTCTTTTGCATTAATAAATTTCTCCAAGTGGCCACGTTGGTTGGGGTCGTGGATATTTCCCCGTAGGGTTTTTACCATGTCAAAACATTGTTGTATTGATATTTGATCTGGTTGTATGAGTGGTTATTGAAGGCATTCGTCCTATGTTGGAATACCTTATATGTTGTCGAACAATGCCTCATTTCTTATCCTATTGTATCACCTTTATAAATACTTCAATCCTATCCCAAGTTGTTGTTAAGGGGGGATGGTAGGATATTTAGACACTTACGAGTTAGTTAAGTTCAACTTGGTCTAATATGTCTTTAGGTAGTGTGTTTCTTTAGTATGCATTTGTGTATATGTAATATGATTGTCACAATATGTTCTAGACATAGAGTGATTCAACGACTCATATTCTCCTCGATCTTAACTTCTATATCAATATGTGTATTAACACTTGATTAGTCCATGATCTCTATTTAAAGAGCATGGAGGGTCATTTGCTGACGATCGATTGTGAGAAACTCTCTTGTAAAATATTTTTATTTTGCATTAATTTATATTTCCTCAAGTGGCCATGTTGGTTGGGGATGTAGACTGTTTCCCTCTTAGAGGGATTTACCCTTGTAAAAACAATAGTGTTATGATATTTTATATGGTTATTTGAGTGGTCAATGAAGGTTTTTGTTCTGTGTGGAAATACCATGTTTTTTTGAACAATGTAAGGTTAAATGTATATGTAATGGGGTAAATCTATATGTAATAGTGATCTTCCTAATAAAGGGTCCACATGTGTAATGTGTGAATAGGTATATATATAGATAATGTAGTAATTATTGGGGAACATGTGATTTGGATGTATGAATGTTATTTGGAGGAGGTTCTCCTATTATTTAAGGAGTTAATGTGTAACTCATCTCTCTTATCTGTCTTGGATTTGTGCTCTATGCTCACATTAGTGTACATGGTGTGTACTTTGGATTCTTATGATATTTTAAGGTTTTGGTGCATAAAATTTAAGGCAAAAGGGCATATTTTTATATGCAAAGGTGTTACACATTGTAATGATTTTTTTTTGTATCAATCTTCTTCTAAAACTAGTATCTGGTTGTAGCATTAGAAGCCATCTAAAAGGGACAAAATCTTATATCCATTGACCAATTGGAGAATTCGATCCATAGAGGGTAGGGGAATATGCTTTTGGCATCAAACAATTTTTTCAACTCTTTTAAGGTGACAAGTTCTAAATTTGGGTGAGCGAGTCTTTGTGTTTTGTTTGAATGCATTTTTTTCTTGGTTTTATAGTTATGGTATATGATTGTAATATGATTCATATTTACAATTCAAGAATTGTTTATTTATTCTTAGAAAGAAATCTTGATTTCCCTTTGAAATGTAAAACCAACATTTTATGATATGACACCAAAACATGTATATATAGAGTTAAATGAATATGATATAACCCCAAAGAGAGCATATATGGTGTTAAATGTATATGTAATGGGGTGAATGCACATGTAATAATGGTCAATATAATAAAGTGTCCATATGTGTAGTGTGTGAATAGGTATATATAGAGATCATGTAGTCATTATTAGAGAATATTTGATTTGGATGTATGAATGTATTGGGGTATTTGGAGCAGGTTCTACTATTATTTAAGGAGTTATTGTGTAACTAGTCTCTATTATATATCTTGGAGTTGTACTCCATGCTCACATTAGTGTACATGGTGTGTACTCTAGATTCTTATGATATTTTAAGGTTTTGGTGCATAACATATAATGTCAAAGGGAATATTTTTATATGCAAAAGTGCCCCACATTGTAGTGAATGTTTTTTTGGATCAATCTTCTTCTGAAACTAGTACTTGTGTTGGAGCAGGATATTTTGGGTAAGTTTTGGAAATTGTGCATGATCGGATCATGTGACAAGTCAACAAAGGAGTAGCTGGCATGAAAGACAATTAACACATTTTCACGAATCAACGCGTGAAAGGCAGAAGTTAGTTAGGAGTTTTCGGACATTTTGTTCACATTGTAATGGGATAAGCCCTATTGTAATACTATAAATATGTAATGGGTTTTTTGGGTAGGTGGTGTTGATTAGCTCTTAAGTAGTTCATGGTTCGAGGATTGAGTAGTAGTTCATTGTTAGTGAGTTGAACTGTTGAGTATGAACTGAGTCGATATAAGTCGAGAGGTATGTGTGCACTGTAGCATAGAACGAAATGGGAAGATTTGGATTTTAACTGAAGATTATTATATGAGCACAGTGTGCATGGGTGTAAAAGCCAGTTGTTGTGGACATAGCCTAGTTTGGGGTGAACCACATTAAACCTTTATGTTCTGATGTGTTTGCTTATTCTATTTATTGCAAACATGTAATGGATGCTTAATAGTTAATATGATCATGTATTTGATGGGTTCGCGCATCTGTTCAATGGTTAAGTAGGATGAATCTATCACATGCTATGATGTTGTTATGAGTTTGTGCACATGGTATATTTCATGTTGAGTGCATGTTAGGAAGGGATGAATGTTAGAATTGTCTCCATTCCCTTCATGACTATGGAAACTTAGTTCCTGTAGTCCCCATAGGTACCTTGGGTGAGACTTCACCTGCTTGCGGGTGATGCCGAAAGGGTCGATATCTTTAGGATTTTGTTGGTGATTTAATGTTGGACCTCAGGTCTGCCCACTACATGCCGACAAATGGTTTCATTGTTGGGACTGGGATCAACAAATGAGGGGAATGTGGAGGTTGAATAAGGAATAAATACAACAATGGTTAGATGTGAAGGAGATCGAGTTTGTAGTAAATTAGAATTGGAACTTGTGGATCAATGTAGAAGAATGGTTACAAAGGTATGTGTTTATAAATTTTCATGAAATTTTCTTTGTTGATTTCTTGAATTTTCCGATGGAGTGGATACAAATATTTTTTGAGAAAACCGGAAGATAACACATCGTTTCTCCGAGAAAATGGGCTCCTGAGTTGATATGGGAACTCAATGCTATAAGTAATCGGGTAACATGCACAATATATTTCTTGTTGAATAATATAATGGAAGGTTACATTACTGAATTTGTTATAGATTGCACTTAGTCATACAGTACTTCTAAGAGGGAATTATTTAAGGGTCAACACATAAGGTACTTGAAGTTACTATCCACTTGGATTAAGATGTTGTTGTGTGATAAAGGATGTATGAAGATGGAATCTTATTGCTAAGTTCCTTTGTGCATAAAGGGAATTGGGGGTTGACTATAGAATGATATGGGTGTTGCATGGAAGAATGAATGTGGAAAAAATGATTTGATGGATGCCAAGAGAAGAAGAAGGTGTGACAAAGGAAGAGAGTGGGGTATTGCACCATGGAAAGATATTTCGTTATGGTAGGAAGAGGATTGTGGCTGAGAGAGAAGAAAATAATAGTGAGTTTGAATAAAGAGACATTGGTGTAATACTCCAAAACATACCACACACATAATATCATCTCAGTCAGATAGAATAAGATCCCACTCAGGCCATACTCTACGTCGAACCCATGACCCCTTGTGCATCTCCAAGATCTGAATAATTTTTGTCGATTGTAGTTAGTAAGGGAAGTAAGGATAGTAGTCAAGGGAGTCAGAACAATGGAAGTAGTATAGTAACTCAAGTTCATATAGTGTCACTGATAAGGAATACAACTCACAACATGATGGCAGGGGTAGATCCCACTTTAAGGATGCCTCTTTTTCACGAAGTCGGTTCAAAAGATCCAAAACAACATTTGTTTATTTTTGAAACCATATGGACTGTGAAGAATGTCCATGACAATGATGTGAATATTGTGTAGTTGGAAATGACCTTCAAAGAATACTCATTATTGTGGTACATGAATTATCAAAATACTACATCTACAGGACAAACTAGAACATTGGCAGAGGTAAGGAAAGATCTATTGAAAGAGTTCCAAAAACCTAAGTTTGAGTCACATTGCATAATATACTTAAAGGAGATCAAGCAGATAGTAAATGAATCAATGTGGGATTATGATCAAAGATTCAAGATTTGGAAGGATCAGTTGACATTCCATATTCCAAATGAACAACATAGGGAGTGGTTTATTGCATGATTGTTATTACATATACGCTTTCCTTTGATGCAGTAAAATATTTTGATGTAGCCAAAATCTTTGGAAATTGATATAAAATTGGAATCATCCCCTATGGGAGAAAGTGGAGCATGGATGGCTCAAGTATAGTCGCAACTAGTAGTGTTGATCATCTAGTTGCAAGAAATTACTAAGGGGAAAGAAAAGAACAAAAATGTATGGTGCAATAATTGTAGAACCTAGGGTAATCATAAGAATGAATGTCCAACGTTTCAATGGTATTTAAATACAGGATATTTGAATCCCTTAGGGCCATGGTGAGAAATATGTAAGACAATGGGTCACCATCCTCATAACTTCCCATTGATGCAGAAATATTAGAGCACTACAAGGAATTTGTTTTGGCAGTTTTTGTAAGTCGGTAGGACATGACGAGAAGGAGTGTTGCACATTTGACCTAATGAGAGAGTGCACTGCAGATGCATATAGAGTCCAAGGGGAAGAATCAGAAGGAGGAGTTTAGTAGTATAATACTCCCAGTGGTTACAATCAAGGAGGTAGAGGAGGATTTATAGGTCACGAAAGAGGAGGATTCGGTAGAGGAAGAGGACCTACTATATGTTATAATTGTAATCATCCTGGACACTTGGCACAAGACTATATAAACCCATTCATGACATGTAACTATTGTAGAGAGCTAGACCATGCGATATAGGATTGTCCACAGTTGATATCAAAGTGGCAAGAAAAGAGGAACACAAATGTAAAGATGATATCAGCCGAACAACACAAGGAACATCTTAAGATAGAAGTGGTTATGCATGGAGGGATGAGAACTAGAGTTGATGTGATGGATTAGGAGAATATAATTCACGAGCGGGTAAGGTAAGTAGTGGAGCCTACTCCATTGTTTGATCCTAGGAAAGAGAAAGAGACCTACCAGTAAGTAAGAAAAGAAATGGTTGGAGCAGAATGAATAGCATCAACTTTGACTGTGCCACCTTTGTGTGATAGACCATTGGTTTATGATATGCCACTAGTCTATAATCATTCAAAAAAGCAAGCTGAGAAGGTAAGTAATTTGAAATGTTTTTTAAGAAGTTTCTTAGAATTAATGAAGGATGAGTCTGCTTTGAGTATTCTGTGTGGAATAATTGACCATTGTGCATAATAGAAAGTGATACTTGTCACACACCAAGTAGTTAACTAGGTACATGGAAAAAAGAGAATGAATAGGGAGTTCCGAATTAATGCGAAAATAGGAGATTAAGAAATGGAAAATATCATTATGGATCTAGGGTCTGATGTGAATGTGATCCTGAGAGAAAATTGGTAGATGATGGGCCAACCGAAGTTGATTTTGTCTCCTATCCAGTTGAGACTAGCAAACCAACATAAGATTGTTCCAGTTGGAAGGGTGACATGGGTAAGTGTCAATATTGATTGAGTGTGAAGTGTAGCAGACTTTGAAGTGATTGAAATAGTAGATGGTAGTATACCGTATTCGACATTATTGGGACTTGATTGGACATTCAATAATCAGAATATCATTGATATAAAGAAGAGACAAATGGTATTTGAAGTAGAAGACTTAAAGGTTACTTCGTCGTTAGATCCCACTGAAGGAAGAATATTTGTAGAACCAACAAATGAAAAAGGCCTTGATAATATGTATAATATGACTACATGGATGGATGATATTGTGAATCCTACAGTTGAGGGTGTACTCAGTTGGAAGAGTATTAGCTCATGTGCATCATACTCGGAAGAGGCCCTAGAGAATTGGAAACAAACGCTGCATGGAGTATCAATGAGGAAATGTGCTTGGATTACCCACATGTTATGGTGGATTGGAACTAAAATATGTAAGCCTATAAGGTATAATGGACTAACTAATGTAGCTTCTTTTATAAGAGAAATTGAATTGCAAATAGCGGATAAGCAAATATTATTATCTTTAGATGTTGCACTGAAAGCAATTTCGGCTAGATGGTGGGCTACGCATAAGGACCAAATAGAGGATTGGTAGCAATGCAAAAGGTTACTTAGGTCAGGTTTGGGATAGAGAATGAATATGCTATATAGAAGTATATTGGATTAAGATACCCTGTAGACCATATTACACAGTGTGTATTGATGTGGAGATTAGTACCAAATAAAGAGTGGACACACTTGTTTGTGCATACTCTGGATACAATTCCAAAGAATTGATACATAAAACTAGAAGTGCACAGAGGAACAAGAGATTGGGAAGAGTTGACTAGGAACTTCAAGGTAATATTCAAATTTGAAAATGATGATCTTTTGATTGATTTAGCCATGGAGGTTATCAAGAATAACACTTTTGCATCGGAATACTCAATAGAACTAGTACCAGTATGTAGTGCACACATATCTTCTGTGATAGTCAAAGAAGTTTTATAATGTTATAATGTTTCTCAAGAAGACCAAGAGGATGAAGACCCCAAGAATTTGTAGATAATAGAAACTGAAGGGGACCGCATAGTTGAGGGACCAGAGATTGAATATGTAGTATATGCCAAGCCTTTGAAAACATGGAAAGTAAACATTGGTTCATGAACATAGGATATTAATGGAGTGTTGAAACAATTGAGAAGATTGTCGACTTACTACATGAATATCATGATCTATTTATGAATACATTCTTAGAGATGAAGGGAATTGTAGGGGAGTTAGGAGAAATGAAGATTCCACTAAAGCTAGATGCCAAGCCTATGAGGAAGATACCATATAGAATGAACCGGACGTATAATCAAAAGGTAAAAGCATAGATAGATAAGATGTTGGAAGCTAGAATTATAGAACCTGTTGAATAATCAGAGTGGAGTGGACCAGTCCAATGGTAGTTCAGGACAAGAATATAGGAGAAATCAAGATATGTGTAGATCTAAGAAATTTGAATGATGCTTGTTTACACGACACGTTTTCTACCCCATTTAGAGATGAAGTGTTGGAAAATGTATGGGTTCAGGAGGCTTACTCTTTCACACATGGATTCTCAAGATACCACCAGATCAATAATGTGTAAGAAGACATACATAAGATGACCTTTGCGATAGAATGGGGTTGTTACCAATACACATTTATGTCATTTGGGTTGAAGAATGCACCAACGATATTTTCCATAATACTTTTTGTGGCTTTCAAAGAGTTCATTCATGATTTCTTAGAAGTGTACTTAGATGATTGTACAATATTTAGTCTGTTGAAAGACCATGTTGAAACTTTGCACTCAATGTTGGATAGGTGTAGGCAGTACCAGATCTCGTTGAATTTGAAGAAATTCTTTTATTGTTCTCCTTTTGGAATTTTTTTGGTTCATGTGGTGTGTAAACATGGATTGTTAGTTGACCCTGCAAAGATAGTTGTGATTGTTGATTTTCCACCACCCACTTCAGTACGACAATTGAGAGCCACATTGGGTCATATAGGTTACTATAGAAAATTCATTAAAGGGTACATGTAGATCACAACCCCTATGGAGAAGTTGATGAAGAAATAAGTTAAGTTTCAATGGAATGAGGAATGCTAGCAGGGTCTGGACACGTTGAAGAAGAAGTTGGTAACTGCACTGATTCTAGTGTTTATAGATTGGAAAAAGGAGTTTCATGTACATTTGGATGCATTGTCAATAACATTGGGAGAATTTTTAACTCAGCCAAGTGAAGGAGAGTTAGACCACTTGATTGAATTTTCAAGTAGGAAGTTATCATCTATAGAACAAAAATATACTACAATAAAGTGAGAAGGTTTGGAAATGGTGTATGCCTTGCAAAATTTTAGACATTACTTGTTGGGATCTCACTTTAAGATGTATAAAAACCATTATGCGCTGAGATAATTAGTTAACAAGCCAATGTTCGGGGGGGGAGAATATGAAAATGGATATTATTTTCGGGATGAATGGGACTTAAATATTCTGGCAGTGTTAAGGGAATACATGACTACAAATAAGAAGTTGACAGGACAAAATCCATTTAGATTGATGTATGGAAAAGAAGTTGTGATGCCTGTGGAATTCATAGTACTGAGCTTGCGCATTGTTGGGATGACATGGCTTACAGATCTGGGCACAATGGAGAAGATACTGTCAGAACTAATGGAACTAGAATAAGATTGGTTTGTCGCTGATTTTCATCAGCAAGTACAAAAAGAACATGAGAAAGCTTGGCATGACAGACACATTAAGTAGAATAAGTTCCAGAAGGGATACTTAGTGTTTCTTTATGATAGCAAGTTTTTGCAGCACCCAAGGAAATTCTAGATGCATTGGTTAGGTCCTTATGTGATCATATTTGTGATAGAAGTAGGTGTTTCAGTTGGAGAAACTGAAAGGATAAGTTGTAGAAGGACTGGTTAACGATAGTTAGCTGAAATTGTATAGGGACAGTCGGGCTTTCTCACACTTGTCTCAGCATGCAGGAGGTGAAGTATGACCTCGTCAAGCCAAAGATTCCACCAGGGGTGATCATTGAAAAAGATATGCTTGACGCAGTAGGAATTCTAAGATATGCAGACCATGACGTGACATATATGAATAAGTTACCAGAGTCGGCTCTGGATAAGTAAATAAATGTAAGACTCACCCCATATTCAAAAGTAATCATAGTAGAGCCACATGAATGGGCGACGAGGCTGGGGAAAACAGGTATTCTGAACCTTTTGGATATTCCACATTTTGGAAGGAGCACAATGACAAATGTTTGTGTTAATTTATTACTTATTTATGTACATGGAGGATTTCTATAGTTAGATAGAAAAAATTCTATAGACACAGATTTAATCACACACATAAATGGGTTATCATAAAAAGGGGAAGATCCATCGCCATTTTTCACAAACAAGTCAAAGGAGAAAGCATTGGCAGAGAGAATGAAGGAAAATTACAACACTTTCAGAGGTCCACATATTCTATATATTGCAAGAATCAATGATGATACAGTCCGTTTCACGAAGTAGGTGCTAGCCTGCAAATTGTTGAGGAATTTTTGCAAGGGTCAGGTACCAACAGGGGTGATAGCAACCGTTGAGTAGTGCGTCGGAGGAGTTCAAATGGGATGGGAAATATTATTATTGAACTAGTTCTTGATAGATTGCAAGGAGGCACAAGAAAAGGTATGGAATTTCATTATGCTTGGTTGCTCATACTGATCACATTAGTGGCATGGAGGGAGGCAGAGGACACTCAGTTTCTGGAAGTTGCAAAGAAGCCATGTCTAGTCGCGAGATATGTGAACTTGTGGAATTTGTGCACAAGGAGAGGCAAATAGATAAAAAAATTACATTCTATATATACAAGAAATTAATTTAGAAGAGTATCCAGAATACACCGTGCATACTATTGCAGGTAGTAGAAGCAAACAAGGGGATTGTGCATTTTAAAGATGAAAGACATCATATGTACATTCATGATAAGAAGGAGCCATATCAACAATGGCTAATGTGAAGATACAGGTTGACATAGGAGGACGTTGTACATATAATAGCTGACTGGGAGGACACATGGAAAACCCCAGTACCAGAGGCAGAGTAGTCAGAACCACAACCATCAGAGAAACAACAACCAAAAATAGAAGAAATAAAAGATGATGAAGAAGAAAAAGAATAGGAAGAAGAAAGCAATGGCACAGGGACAACACAAGAGAAGATACCATGCACTGGAGAGAAGCAGAAGGAATAGGATATAGTGAAATTGGTACCACAACCCAAGAAAAGGAAAGAAATCAAGAAAGTGGCCACCTAGGCTCTATCCAAGGATGACATAGAAAATATTGTGGACCAAATGAAGGAGCTCACTAAGGAATATTTTGAGCGAGCAACACATAAGAAATAAGAAACACACTCAAACATGCAAGCACATATTGTCGCACTGTGACAATTTTTGGAAACAACCAGTATTGTACAAGTCAGAATAGTCGAAAAGGAGCAGATGGAAAGCATGAAAAATACAAAGGTCCAATAGATGCCATCCCAACCATCTGTTACATCAGGAGAAAGATGAGTGATGAAGATAGCGAGAGGATCCTTAAAGTTCCCAACAACAGAGTTGCAGGAGAGTGCAAAGGCATTGAGTCATATTGACTTAGTGTTATCTCAATTATTAGTCAAAGTGTTTCATGGTTTACACACAAGCCTGACGCATGAACTTCAATTGCACACATTGTCAACATCAATGGAGTTGACAAAGACATTCACAGAAAAGGATGTATTGCAAGTAAAATTTGATCATCTTAGGTTGGAACGGGATGAGGTCGCACAAAATATAGAGAGACTAAAACAAGTGATCCAAGGGGTTTACAATATTATTCCATAAGTACTCAGGGAGGAAGATTCCACATTAGAATAACATGTGACAAATATTAGTGAAGATATTTAGGGCTTCCACACAAAGATAATTGATTTAGAGGTGTGACAGATACCGATTACTCCACCAGAGGAAAGGAAACAAAGGGAGAAGGATGCAAAAATAACCTTAGAAAATATTATAAGTTTAGAAGTAGAATGTGCAAAGATTTATGAAGAAAGAATGAGAGTATGGACACAGTTGACAGAAGACGCAAAATTGCAGGAACTTGGGTAGAAGTTACAAGTTGCTCATGACACAACGCAAAATTTTATGGAAGTAATGGCCACATTACCATAAGCAGAGATGATGAAAACAATGGCATAAAACATAAAACTTTATTTAGAGATGAACCAGATGAGGGCGCAACAGCAGGCTCACACACATAAGATAGAAGCATTGCAGGAGAAAGCGTTCCAGATAATAGGGGACCTTGTAGTTGTGCAAGGCATTGCAAGGTATAGGCAACACACGAGAATGAAGAGAAGATGAAAACCTATATTACGATGGAAACAATAGAGGAAATGTTGTAGCAAGAAACACAATTCAAAGAAAAGGTCAAGACTGCCAAAGAAACATTTTAGAATTTCTTGATGACATGGAAACATGCATGAAGTGGCTCGAGACGAGCCACAAGTGAGTTGTGGGGGCCTATTGGAGCAGGCTATTTTGGGTAAGTTTTGGGAATTGCATAAGACCAAATTGTGTGACAAGTCAGCAAAGGAGAAACACACGTGAAAGAAAGTTAACGCACTTTCAGGAATCAACCCGCGAAAGGAGGAAGTTAGTTTGGCATTTTAGGACATTGTTTCCACATTATAATGGGCTAAGACCTATTGTAATACTATAAATATGTAATGGGTTTTTGGGGTAGTTGGTGGTGATTAGCTCTTAAGTAGTTCATGGTTCTAGGATTGAGTAGTATTTCATTGTTAATGAGTTGAATTGTTGAGTATGAACTGAGTCGAATATCATTCGAGAGGTATGTGTGCACTGCAACATAGTATGACATGGGCAGGTTTTGGTTTTAACTGAAGATTATTATATGAGCGTAGTTCAAATAGGTGTAAATAAGACTATGAATGAATAATACAAGAACCAACCATTGTGAATGTAGCCTAGTTTGGGGTGAACCATGTTAAACCTATGTTTTATGACGTGTTTGTTGTTATTATCTATTTGTTTTTTTTGTTTATTATGCACATGTAATGGATGCTTAATAGTTAATATGAACATGTATCTGATGGGTCTGCGCATTTTTTGAATGGTTAAGTAGGATGAATCTGTCACGTGCTATGATTTTGTTATAAGTTCGTGCATATGGTATATTTCATGTTGAATGAATGTTAGGAAGGAATGAATGTTAGAATATTCTCCATTCCCCTCATGACTATGGAAACTTGGTTCCTACAATCCCCATAGGTACCTCGGGTGTTGGAGCAGGATGTTTTGGGAAATGCACAACAATAATGATAGACAGTTGGAAATGGGAACAGTAATGGAGTGCACACCAGGAAATAAGGAAAAGAAATGTGCCAAAAGGAAAGGAAAGTAGTTTGTCAGGATTCAAGAAAAAGAAGCGCGAGGAAAAGAAGAGGCAAATCAAGGAATGGTTGGATCGAGGACCAACCGCACATAGGAAGTTACTATGTGGATAAAACTAATCCACTTAGGGTTAGGGTTTTGGGTCCTTGTTGTAAGGGCTTTTACCCATTTTTGGTAGTATAAATATATTTTTGTATGAGGTAAATAGGAGATCATCTTTGAGCATGTTTGGGATGTACCTTTGAGAAATTTTCTGAGTTTTGAGGTAGTCTTTGTGGAAGTCTTTGGTTGAGAACTGTGGATCTCATGTGGAGTCTGGTTTTGAGTTGCGTCTAAGGGTTAGGTTGCAAGTTGTGGATATTGGTGCAACACTGGTCAGCCTCACCATCACCATTACTAAATTGTTGATGGAATGCGTGCAACATAATATTTTGAAGAAGATGAATAAAGAAGCATAGAATTCCGAATCTTTGTGGACGTAGCCGAGGGGGGTGAACCACAACAAAATAATATGTCAATGTGTGGAATGCGATCTTTGTGCTTTGAAATGTCTTTTATGATGAATGAATGGATAAATGAATGAATCTTTTAAGGTTAATTTGTGGCGCGCACTAAATTAGATATGTTGTTTCCTGCAAAATGAATGTTATAGGATAAATGAATGGTAGATATGAATGATGGTATGGTAGAATGATGAATATGGAAGTTGAAGTATAAATAGTTCTAACATCCCTATGAGCATCATCCCTTCCACGATTGCAGACATTTGGGTCATGCAATCACCCATAAGCCATCTCGGGTGAGACTGCATTGTGCACTTTGTGCGCAATGTTTCCTTCTGGTCTGCATAAGGGTCGATGATTTCTAAGGTTTTTTGGAGAACTAAGGTAGAATCTGGGTCAACCCATACATCAAATAAATGGTTCAATTGTCGGTTGGAACTCAAAATATCGGATTGGAGGGAATCGTATGAAGAGAATGCAATGGTAGAAGGGGATGTTTAAGGAATGGAATCCAACGAAGAAAGAAATTGAAATATGGTTGGAGAAACAATGGCTCGATTTTGTGCAGAAAGACAATAGAAGCTCTAGGTATACACCACACCAGTATTTGCATAGGTATGTGTTTACTGATTTTCATGAGGCATATTTCTGTTATTTTACAGAGATGATACAGTAGTGGATATTGAGGTTGAAGGATACTCGTCCAACTAATTGGATAAGGCCAGTAGAGTGGACTACTGAGAATATTGTGTGGTTCGAAAGGGCCAATAATAAATTCACACGTGCAATGGATTTCTGGTTAGACAATATTATTCTAGGGTTTATTACTGAGTTTGCAGTTGATACTGTGAAGTCTTACACTATTGTAGAGCATGATTTTCTGAAGGGACCAAGAGGAAGGTACATTAGGTCACTTTACATGTAGATCAAGATTCTATTACATGATAAAGGTGTGATTAAAATGGATTCACACAGCTAAACAACTCTGCACACATGGGGGAGATGGAGGAAGCACTAAGGAATATCTGAGATATGGAGAGGGATCTGGATGGAGGCTAGAAGAAGGAATAAATGGACCCCATTATGATGGATGAAGAATAGACCAAGGAGATAATGGATAGAGAAGGCATGATGTGCAACAGAAGACCCTACCAGTATAATATCAAAAGTAAAAAGAGGGAAGTAGTTGAGCGGGAGGGCTTAGACAGTGATGAGGAAGAGGTAGAGGATCTCTCTGCGATAGGGCAAATTGAGGAAATATTTCACTACACATATAAGAGGAAAACTAGAGGTTAAGGGTTAGACGTAGAAGAAGGCTCTCCATTATAGATTCAAATAAGTGTGGAAACCACAACCCCATGTGCGACTAAGACATCTGAAGAAGAATAAATGTTCAGGAAACAAGTGATTAGTTGTAGAAGGCTTTTAGTAGGACATGGGTCCAGTGGAAATTCAAGTAAAAGTATAAGTTTAGCTAGTAGTATTCAAGTATATACACCGCACAGAGGTGGTAGTACAACAAATGTTACAATGGCAGGAGCAGATCCAACTATTCGGTTACCAGAGTTCCATGGAGAAGGGTCGGAGGACCCAGAGAAGCACTTGTTTATTTGTGAGAAATTTTGGGCAGCTAAGCTAATTACAGATGAAGATACAAAAGTGGTGCAACTTGTGACCACATTCAAAGACCACACATTACAATGGTATATGGTTCTCGCAGTAAAGAGTCCACAAGGAGCACCTACAACTGTCGCATATGTGAAGAAGGAATTGATCAATGAATTTCAACAACCTAGTTCATAGGACTAGTTCGTGAATGAGATGATAGAGATAAAACAGAACCCAGGTGAGTCAGTTTGGGAAGTTGATCAGAAGTTCAAAAGACTAAAAGGTAAGTTGAAGTATCCTATTACAGATATGCATCATAGACACTTATTTTTTAATTCATTATTAGCACATTTGAAGTATCCATTAAGGAAACAAAAGTTCCAAACTCAGGTCGAGGCCTTACAAGCAACCTTGCAATTAGAGGAAAATCAGTATAAGCATACATATCCAGGTGTGGAAGAGATGAGAGTATATCTGAAGAACCTAACATTTCAACTGAATCAAAATAAGGGAAAGGAAAAGAGGGAAGATGTATGGTGCACATTATGCAGAACATAAGGTCATCATAAGAATGAGTGCCCAAACTTTGCATAGTACTTGGGGATAGGAATTTTGAATCCTTTACCCACAATAGGACCATGATGTGAGATATGTATAACACATGGACATGATCCTTATGATTGTCCCATGGTGAAAAAGTATCAAATGGTGCCCAAGACTACATTTTGTAATTTTTGCAAGTCAGTTGGACATGAAGACAAGGATTCTAGAACCTTGGAAATAATGAAGGAGAGGACATCAGATACTTGTAGGGTTTAGGTTGAACTAATGACATGAAAACCTATGCAACAACCACAGTACAACAACGCGCAACATTTTGCAGCGCAATCACAATATAATAATGCGAAACAATTTGGAGCACCACCACATTATAACAACACGTAGTAGTTTGCAGAACCACCATAGTATAATAATGTGTAGTCACAGTATAATCAAGCACCACATTATAATACACCACATGTAGACAATCAAGGTAATAGAGGAGGCTTCAGAGGAGGAGGTCATGGATGAAGAGGATTTGGAGGAGGTAGAGGACTAGTAGTTTTTCACAACTGTCAGAAACTTGGACTCTATGCAAGAGATTGTACACAACCACCTGTGACATGTATGTATTATTGTGCAACAAATCATGAGACAAAATAATGTTTGACACTTATGGTAAATATATAGGAAAAAAGGAACCAGGACAACAATAAGTCTAATGGATTGTTGTGGAAAACATAGAAGAGGATGGGAAGAAGATAAATATAGTTACTATAGGTGGAGCCAAGACCAATGTAGATGTATTAAAGAAGGATCAGGACCAGTACCAGTGGGTTAGAAAGAATACAAAACCCCAACAGAATTTTGATGTGCGTAAAGAGAAGGAGACATTCAAGGAAGCTAGACATGAGATTTTGAAGGAGAATATTGCATCTACTTTAGGTACAAATCTAGGAGATGATGTACTAGTCTATGACATGCCTTACTTATTTGATCAGACCAACATAGATCAACGATTAGAACAAGTAAGTAATATGATAAAATTTTTGGGGTCTTGTGTGAAGTTTTTGAATGATAAAAACTCTTTACAAGTTTTACAGAGACTGTTAGAGAAGTACAATTATGGAGAAGAGATGAAATTAGAATAGAAGAGACTCAATCATGTTCATAAGAAGAGAAGAACGAGTAGGGAGTTCAGGTTGAATGCAAACATTAGAGATTTTAACATGGGGGAGATCATACTAGACTTAGTGTCTAAAGTAAATGTTCTGCCTAAGAATACATGGGAAGTTATGGTGATCCAGGTGGATATCAATGGCCACCCACCTTTTCCAACTGGCTCAAAACAACTTTTTGGCAATTTTGGTAATTTACTATTTTTAACAGTTTTTCGGGTCCTGAAACTTCTGGAATTGTTTTGAGGCCCTAAACGCCATTTTTTTTGGGAAAATGGGGAGTAATATAGAAGTTCCTTTAATATTTCCCCCAAAATGAATCTCCTCGATGATACCTTTCCAATGGGCTATCAAGCGCCTAAAATGGAGATCGTATTCAAAAGTTACGACCCCGGGAAGTTGATGTACTAACTTACCCAAACGGGGCCCACATGACTTTTGGTGCTTCATCTCCTAGGGTTAGGTTTTTGGATGTCTAGGGTTTCTGGAATTCCTGTTTATTGTAAAAAGGCCTTCATATCCTCATTGTAATCATCTTCTTGTGAATGAGCGCAACCGTCACATCTCTTATCAGAGATAAGATGCCACCATTCCAACAAGCTTTTTTTCCGCTGCATTTTACAGTTTCAGCTTATTTCCTTATTGAATAGAAAACCAATTTTACGGTATCTCTGTTATTTTGTGTTAAGAACCTGTTAATAATTTGTATTCATTTCATTCTGCTCATAAAATCTGGATCAATGGTGTATCAGAGCGGTCTGCTCCTTGTCGTCTTAATGCATGTCCCCAATGAGGTCGAAGTACAAAGAGTTGGGTCTCGAGCTTGTTTCTCTCGAGGAAAAAATCTCTCATACACCCAAGAGACCTCTCATGGTAGGAGAAAAGAAAGATGACAGAACAGGATATCCTTTCAAAATGTTGCTTGAGGAAGCCCTCATGCAACAAAGGAACGAGATGATGGATAGTTTCGCGCAAATCCTTCAGAGGCTACCAACATGTGACACATCTTCTTCGAGCAGAGGTGCCACACCCTTCAAGGTACAATTTTTTTTTGATATTCCTATATTTGAAGGTCATATAGACACAGATGCTATATACAAATAGTTAAATCTACTAGAAGGGTATTATTCTGTCCATAACTTTTCGAATAGAGAAAAGATTACTTTTGCTCTCCTCAAATCCATTCCCCATGTCAAAGCTTGGTGGGAAACTTTTTGTGAGCAAAAGGAAACAGAGGAACCCTCATTATTTACAGTCACGACCACCTGAGAATCCTTCAGGGATGCTATTAAGGAACAATACTACCCTTTCGAAAGTTATGACGACTTGTATACCAAATGGACCACACTACGGCAAGAAAGAGACCAAGCAGTGCCAGATTTCACAAATATCTTTCATACATTGCGCACCAAGCTGGGTGTCAAAGATTCACAGCGATATCTGGTGCTCAAGTATAATGGTGCTCTACATAGATACATCTATACTGAAATGGAATTTTTGGACATCTCATCCTTGGGCGCGGCCTACCGATATGCTGTCAAAATCGAGCAGAAGCTCAAACAAAAGACGAGGAAATTTGGGCCTAGGAACCTTGCACAACAAAATCTAGGAAAGGGCATCCCCAACCCACATAAAAAAGGACAAAGAAAATATGGATAGTATCAGGACAACTAGTCCAAGCCACAAGCAAAGAAGGACATCGAAAAGATAAAGAAAGACACCGAGAAGTGGTAAGACTTCCATAAGAGCCCTTGGCATAACACTGTTGACTGTTGCTCAAAGCAGTCATTGGTGGCCAAAGTGAAAACCTCTGAATCAGATGCAGGTTTTGACTCTGAGTCAGAATAAGAAAGGGGAAGATGGATAATTGACGCAGAACCTAGTGCCACCGTTGCTACCACCAAGCTCTAGCCTAGTGAACCAGACGATCCAGAAGAAGGAGAGAACCTCTTCCATTCACAGATGTGGGTAAAAGGCACCTCGCTGCAGTTCATCATTGATAGCAGTAGCCAAAAGAACCTCATCTCAGCAGAGGTCATCAAGTGATTGGCCCTACTGATAACATCGCACCCACAACCCTACACTATTGGATGGCTCCGCCAAGGAAGTGATCTCCGCGTTAGCCAACAGTGTCGATTGTCATACGACATCAAGCCCTTCAAAGACGAGGTATTGCCTGATGTTTCTCCTCTAGAATTTTGTGATATTCTTTTGGGCCAACCTTATTTATGGAAATTCCATGTTCTATATGAGTCTAGGCCTCGTAGTGTTATTATTACTTTGAACAGGAAATTGTACAGGATACCAAAGGCAGTCCCACCTAGTGCTATTTCCTCGATCTCTGGTAAGAAATGTAGGAAGGCCATCTCTCAGATGATGAAGTTTGTATTCTTCATGATTCTCTCTCAGAATGAGTGAAATATCACAACCACATCCAGGGTATCTGTGGTCGACCTCTCCACACAATAGAAGCAAGTAGATAAGGTCATGGAAGAATACTCAGATATCTTCTCCTCACCTACCAAGGTACATCTGCACTACCAGGTTAAGCACCCCATCTATCTAACCCCCGAAACACTATTACCCAATGGGCTATTCTATCACCGCTCTTTGTTAGAGAATGAGGATATCAAGTGACAGTTCCAAGAAATGCTCCACAAGGGGCACATCCATCCCATCTCATCACCTTGCGGAAGCCCAATCATGCTAGTACAGAAGAAAGATGGAACCTGGCGACTCTGCATTGATTACTAGGCTCTGAATAAAATCACAGTCAGAAATTGGTCCCTGATTCCCCGAATTGACGACCTCTTTGATCAACTCACGAGGGCCAAATACTTCAGTAAAATTGATCTCAAGTCTGGCTACCACCAGGTCCTGATAGAACAGACAGATGTATGGAAGACCACCTTCAAGTCAAATGAAGGCCTTTTTGAATGGTTGGTCATGCCCTTTGGTTTGACAAATGATCCAGTCACTTTAATGAGGATGATGGACGATATCCTGCGACCATTCACCAATACTTTTGTAGTGGTGTATCTGGATGACATTCTCATTTACAGCAAGACTTGGGCCGAACACTTGCAGCATATTTAACAGGTTTTGCACACCCTGCGACAACACAAGCTATACGCCAACTTGGAAAAATTCTCCTTCGGCATGGACATGGTCCATTACCTGGGCTACATCGTTGATCAGCATGGCGCACATGTGGACCCAGCCAAGATCCAAGTCATCCGTGATTGGCCAACCCCACCACACTCACTCAGCTTCGAAGCTTCTTGGGCCTTGACAATTTCTACCACAGATTCGTGTTGGGATTCTCCCATATTGCATGGGCCCTCAGCCAAATAACTAGGGGTGGTGGTAAGGAGAAATTTGCATGGGTCTAGTCCCAACAACAAGTGTTCGATGATTTGATGCAGTGCTTGTGCTCAGCCCCAGTACTTTCACTACTAGACATGCAATGGCCCTTTGAGATCAAGACAAATTCTTTAGAATATGTTGTGGGCACTGTTCTCACTTAGCATGGCCACCCCGTGGCCTATCATAGTGAGACACTATCAGATGTTGTTCGTAAGTACCTTACTTATGACAAAGAAATGTACTCCATTGTGCAAGCCTGTCGTTAGTGGAGACATTACATTCTTGGGAAGGAGACAGTCATCCACACTGATCATAAGCCACTACAATTCATGCAGACACACAAAAAATTGCAGAATGACCGCCATCAAAAGTGGTACACATACTTGCAGCAATTCCACCTCAACATCAAGTATAAAACATGAAGCACCAACCGCGTCGTTGATTGCCTCAGCAGACCGCTAGTCGCAACACTCACCACGATGCTAGACTCTTATGGCAATGAGACCTCTGGATGGCCCCAACTCTATGAGACAGACCTGGACTTCACCACCACCTACCAAATGGTGGTTGCAAACGCAATTGTTGATAATTTCCATCTTCAGGATGGGTTGTTGTGTCGTCTAGGCCATATATGTGTTCCATCAAGGGAGCGAGTGAAGATGATCTGGAAAGCCCACTACAGTCAGGTGGCATGACACTTCGACGTCGAAAAGACAATGACGATGCTACATAAACATTTCTATTGGCTGAAACTTCGACAGGAGATCAACAAGTATATCAGGTCCTGCACTGCCTACGCTATTGCCAGACCAACCACTAAGAAACAGGGCCTGTACACCCCTCTTCCTACTCCTGACAAGCCATGGGAATCCATCTCAATGGACTACATGTTGGGCCTCCTTTCCACCAAGCGGGGAAATGACTGTGTTTTTGTGTTTGTTGATCGCTTTTCTAAGATGGCGATTCTGGTTGCTTGCAAGAAGAGCATCACAATAGAGGCCACTGCCAAGATCTTACTTGAATGAGTCTGGGTACATTTTTGAATACCACAAACCATTGTCTCAGATTAGTACAATCGATTTCTCAGCACATTCTGGTTGAGCCTCTGGTCACTATTGGACACCAAGCTCACCAAATCCACAACCTTCCACCCCCAGAAAGATGGCCAAACCGAGGTCGTAAATCGAATGATTATGCATATACTTCGCATGTATAATTCAAAGCACCCTCACACATGGGATGAGAGACTTCCCTATGTCCAACATAGATACAACCGAACCCTACATAGATCAACTGACCACAACCCCTTTCAGGCGTGGTTGGGATTCAAACCATTGGGTCCCATAGATGTTGCACTTCCCCTTGCAGTCACCTCGATCGAATCATCTCCTGCTCCAAATGAAGCTGACAAAGCCACACGGTTCATTGAGAGGATCCAACACATCCATCAACAAGTTCAAGATATCCTACAGAAGTCCAATGACAAGTAAAAATAGTGCCATGATCAACATCAGGTGCCACATAAGTTTCAGGTGGGTGACAAAGTTTGGTTGCACTTGTAGAAAGAACGCCTTACAGGACCCCATCAGAACCTTCACCCACTCTATTATGGGTCATACACCATCAACAAGGCCATGGGGGATATCTCTTTTGAGCTCAACATTCCTCCTTTCCTTGGCCTGCACCTTGTGTTCAACGTGGATCTTCTTTGCCCTTATTTCCCACCATTATTGGACACCTCAAAAGTAGCAGAACAACTGACACCAACATAGCTCAACCCCGAATCCATATAACAGGCATCCAATGATCATATTGTGGACACACATATCAAGGGCACTCGACAACAAAGGATCCATCTTTATTGAGTCGTCAAAGCAGGGCAACTCCTGCACCAAGGCAAGTGGCTCACCCGGGGCCAAATTCAGCAGAAATTTCCTCATTTGATGGGGGAACTCAACACATTGGAGACCATTGATTCCTAAGGAGGGAGGATTGATCCAGGTGGATGTTGGTGGCCACCCACCTTTTCCAACTTGCTCAAAACATCTTTCTGGCAATTTTGGTAATTTACTATTTTTAGCAGTTTTTCGGGTCCTGAAACTTCCGAAGCTGTTTTGAGGCCCTAAACGAATTTTGTTGGGAAATCAGGGAGAAATATGGAAGTTCCTATGATATTTCCCCCAAAATTAATCTGCTCGACGATACCTTTCCAATGGGCTATCATGAGCCTAAAACGGATATCGTATGCAAAAGTTACGACCCCGGGAAGTTGATGTACTAACTTACCC
>ML780303.1:419065-437283 GCA_009831015.1 Picea engelmannii
GTAAAAACGCCTTCAGAGCCTCATTGTAATCATCTTCTTGTGAATGAGCGCAACCGTCACATCTCTTCTCAGAGATAAGCCGCCACCATTCTAGCAAGCTTGTTTTTAGCTGCATTTTACAGTTTCATCTTATTTCCTGATTGAATAATTTTTTTTTTTTACTGAATCTCTACTATTTTTTGTTAAGCACCTGTTAATAATCTGCAGTCATTTCGTTCTGCTTATAAAATCCGGATCATATGGGGGATCCTACATTGGCATTTTCACCTATTCAGTTGAAGTTAGAAAATCAACACAGAGTGGTACCAATTGGTAGATTGAAGGGAATGCAAATAGATATAGATGGAGTGCACACAATGACAGACTTTGAAGTGATTGACATAGTAGATAACACTTCACCATATCCAACATTGTTGGGGCTGGATTGGGCTTTGGACAATCAGGATATTATTAACCCGAAGACTATAAAAATGATCTTTGAATCAGGAGAATACATAGTTATTGCGCCATTAGATCCTTTAGAAGGAGGAAGATATTTTGAACCTATGACAGGAAATCTTATTACAGAAGACATAAACCAGATGTATAGAACTACCACGCGAGAAGAATATTATGTTAACCCCACTATAGATGGCATTCTGAGTTGGAGAAGAATTAGTTCGTGTGCCTGAGACTCTGAAACAAGACTATAGAATTGGCAACAATGATTGCATCATTTATCAACCAGAAGATGCACGAGGATGACGTGCACACTAAGATGGGTTGGTACAGAGGTAAAAGAACCTCCAACTTTTTATGGTTAGAATGATTTAGAGGATTTTTTAACAAATTTTGAGATGGAAGTTTTTGAAAGTCATAGGTTATTAGCTTTGGATATTGCTTTAAAATGTTATCCTACACGTTGGTTGGGTACTCATAAGGAGAAGATTAAGAATTGGTATCAATGCAATAGGTTACTGTGCATCAGATTTGGTGCAGAACAGGAGGACATATATGTGGAGAAATATGATGGAATTGGACAACCCAGAGAACATATAGAAATATGTATAATTCAATGGAGATTAGTACCACCAAAGGAGTGGCCACAACACTTTATTCATACATTAGAAGGCATTCCAAGGAATTGGTACACAGAGTTGGAACAATGTAGAGAAACTTTAAATTTGGAGGAGATGCAATAGAGCTTTGTCATTACATTTTCATTTGAACATGAGAATCTAGAAATAGATACAACACTGAATTTGGTAAGAGATAGGATTTTTGAAGAACCAGAACTGGAGATTGTGACAGATTATTAGAACCAAAAGAGACAGACAATCAAACAGTTGGTACACTGTTATCATGTCATAGAAGAAGAAGACCCAACTGAAAAAAATCTGTGCAACATACAGATCATAAAAGTTGAAGGAGAAAGGGAAGTAGAAGGTCCACAATTAGAGTTAGAAGATTATGTTACACCATTGAAGATAAAGAAGGTAAATATTGGAACAACAAAAAACCCAAATATTGCAAGTATTGGAGATTATTGGGATAACCGGACAATAGAGAGAATCACAGAGTTACTGCGCGAGTATAGTGACCTATTTCCGACAACATTTTCAGAGATGAAAGGGGTTGCAGGAGAACTTGGAGAGATGAATATCCCTTTGAAGCTAGATTCCATACCAATAAGACAAAGACCTTACATGTTGAATCCAATGAACAAGTAGAAAGTAAAGGAATAAATTGATAAGATGTTAGAGGTTGGTATCATAGAACCTAGGGAAGAATGTGAATGGATTATCCCTATGGTAGTGCATGAGAATAAACAAGGGGGAATAAAAATCCGTGTAGACTTGAGAAAGTTGAATGATTTATGTATGCATGATCCTTTCCCTACCCCATTGATAGATGAATTTTTTGAGAATGTAGGAGGGAAAGAAACATATTCATTTACTGATGGATTCTTAGGTTATCACCGTATCAAAATAGTACCTGAAGATCGACATAAGAATACATTTACAATAGAATGGGGATCATATCAATATACAATGATGCTATTTGGATTGAATAATGCCATTTGGATTGAATAGTTCAAAAACTAATACAAGGAAGCCTACTCAGAGTGCAAAGGTTACAGGAGGGAGTGCAGTAGTGAGAAAATGTAGAAAAAATGCTACTCAAAATCTAGAAGTGCAGGGGAAGGACCGTGCTGAAGTGACTAAAGGAAGATCACAACATAAGGATATTAATGGAAGCACACAGAAGGAAACAAGTGTTCCTACATAAGAGGAACCAGTAGGAGGAGGAGATATCTCGGACATAGAAGTTCCTACAACTTCAGTGCAGATAGAAACCCTACCAATGAAGAGGATGGTGTTATAAGCAACATGCCAAAGAAATAAGATGAAGGTGAAAAAAAGCTTCCCGGAGTTGACATTGACAGAGGATGACACTGAACTAGTGGCCGAGAAGGTGCATGACCACGCAACAGAGTCATGGGACGATGCTGAGAAGAAGAGAGAATAAATAATTAGGAAACAAACTGAGGTTAAGGAAACTTTGGCACAACTGCAATTGGAGGTAGCACAATAGAAGGAAAAGGCACTACCACAACAGACTGATCAGGAAAAGATAGTTCTTGCGTAGGAGATAGTCCAAATTATAGTGTCGGGTAGTGCAAATTTTTCGATCACTCAGGATATGCTGCAGATAGATGAGGAGATAGCGCAAAAGGACATGAAAGACATTGATCACTTAGACTTGGCACTAGCCAAGGTCCCAACCAAAGCATTATATAAACTTCAAGTAAGCATTGCATAGGAGATCCAATCAAGAGCACGAGCAAATGCGATGGAGTTACAAGTAGCTAAAGACATAAGGGACACACTGAAGATAAACCTCAACGAAATGTAGATTGAGAAGGATGAGGAAAAGAAACACATTGGCCAGATAGAGTAGCGCGTAGAAGAAGTTTTCAAGTCAATTCCAGACAACGCGCATTTACAGACATATGAGAAGATTGGAAGAATAGAAAAAGCTATGGAGAATTACAAGAGCCATATCATAGACTTGATGACACTATTAAAAATAAGAACACCACCATAAGTTAGATCAAAGAGAGAGCATGAGGTGTCCAAACACATGGAGAACATGGTGCGAAATATTAAGGAAGTTTCAACGTTATATGGAAAAAGTGTGGAACTATGGACAAGCCTGCAGGAGGATGAAAATTTGCAGTTGTTGGAACAGAAGGAAGAAGGAGTCAACACAATCACATAGGATTTGAAGAAAAAACAAAAGACAATGAACACACATGATAGGTTGAGGAGAGCGCAAGAGTTAAAGAATTTACAAGCATAATTGAAGAAGGGTAGGATGAGCTGGAACCATTGTAGGAATATGTAGAGAATATGTTGACAGAGATGGATACAACCAAGGGACAGATGGAAAACCTAAAGATGGAAGCTGAAGAAATATTGAAAGTGCATATCACTGCGTAGACTATGGAGTCTGTTGCAGAGAAGAGCGCGCGAGTGAAGACTCATGCTGAAGAGATTTTAGGTAGATTCTAGAAGTTGGAGAAGTCTATCAGAGATGAAAACATTGCCTTAGTGCCTCAGGATGAGCCACGGGTTAGTGTTGGGGGCCTGTTGGAGCAGGCTATTTTGGGAAATGTGCAACAATAATGACATACAGTTGGAAATGGGGCCAATAATGGAGCACACACTAGGAAATAAGGAAAAACAGTGTGCCAGAAGACAAGGAAAGCAGCGCGTCGGGATTCAAGGAAAAAAAGTGCAAGGAAAAGAGGAGTTAAAGAAAGGAATGGTTGAATTGAGGACCAGCCACACATAAGAAGTTACTATGTGGACAAACATAATCCACTTAGGATTAGGGTTTTGGGTCCTTTTTGTAAGGGTTTTTACCCATTTTTGGTAATATAAATATATGATGTATGAGGTAGATATGAGATCATCTTTGAGCATGTTTGGGATGTACCTTTGAGAACTTTTCAAAGTTTTGAGCTAGTATTTGTGGAATGTTTTGGTCGAGAGTTGTGGAGCTCATGTGGAGTCTTTTTTTGAGTTGTATATGAGGGTTAGGTCACATGCTGTAGATATTTGTGCGACACTGGTCAGCCTCACCATCACCATTACTAAACTGTTGATGTAATGTGCGCAACACAATATTTTGAAGAAGATCAATAAAGAAGCATAGAATGCCAAATTTTGTGGACGTAGCCTAGGGGGTGAACCATGGTAAAATACTGTGTTAATGTGTGGAATGTGCTCTTAATGCTTTGGAATGTATTTTATGATGAATGAATGGATAAATGAATGAATCTGTTAAGGTTAATTTGCAGCGTGCACTAGATTAGACATGTTATTTCTTGAAGAATGAATGTTAGAGGTTAAATGAATGGTAGATATGAATTATGGTATGGTAGAATGATGAATATGGAAGTTGAAGTATAAATAGGTCTAACATCCCTATGAGCATCATCCCTTCCGCGATTGCAGACATTTGGGTCATGCAATCACCCATAAGCCATCTCGAGTGAGATTGCACTATGCACTTTATGCATAGTGTTGCCTTCTGGTCTTTAGAAGGATAGATGGTTTCTAGGTTTTTGTTGGAGAACTAAGGTAGAACCTGGGTCATCCCATACATCCAACATCGGGTGAGACTTCACCTACTTCGAGTGATGCCGAAAGGGCCGATATCTTTATGGTTTTGTTGGTGATTTAATGTTGAACCTCGGGTTTGAGAACTACACATCAACAACTTGGTTGTAGCATTAGAATCCATCTAAAAAGAACAAAATCTTAGACCCATTGACTAATTGGAAAATTTGATCCATAAAAACAAGGGGAATTGGAGAATTTGATCCATATAGAGGAGGGGAACATCATTTTGGCATCAAGAAATTTTCTCAACTCTTTCAAGGTGTTGGGTTCTAAATTTGGTTGAGGGAGTCTTTTTTTTTTTGTCTAAATGTTTTTGTTCCTAGTTTTATAATTATGGTATGTTGAATCATTTTAGAATATTAAACCTTCAAATCATCATACATCCAAGTGAATATATCTCGACATTATTTAAACCAATTCACAAATTACTAACTTTCTTCTTCATTCCTAGAAAAGACTTGATTTACTTATTTCAAGTTAGATTCAATTTCTATATTAATGGTTTAAATTTTAGTTGAGGAACATTTACCTTCTAGATCAATATACTTGGGTTTTTTGAATCTATATTTTCGTTCAAAGCATTTTTCTAACACAATGAAACCCTTTGGGATTTTCTCTCAAGTAAGTCATGTTGTTTTTTACTTATGGCATATTCTTGATATGTTGATTTGTTTCTTTAACAAAATCTTGATATGAACTTGATTTAGAGAGGAAGTGGATAAGTTGTTTATTAATATTGAAAAATTATCAACATTTGAAAGTTTAATAAGCAAACTGAATTATAGTGATGTTAGTATCAAAATCTAATAATTATTCTATAATTATGCGTCTTATGTCTTTCTTATTTTTCGTATGTAGTGAAAGAATTGTGCATTGTTGTTCAAATAAAATTTATAGAAAACAAAATGACAATGAAAATCTTGTACTCCGTGTCAAAATCTAAAAAAGTTAACTCAAAATTGGACAACAAATATCATGCTCCAAAAATAAATCAAGTACAATGCCTTTTCAAACACTCATGCTCACATGTAGTACCTCAATCTATAAAGAGGTCTGTAAATATTTCCAACACTTGGTACCAATGAAAACTCCATTTTCCCCACACCATAGCACCTATCTTTTCAATAACTTATGCTTCATACTAATGAAAGAGTTACTAAAGTATGAGGGTTGGTGATATAATTCTCCATTTCACCCATTATTACATAGACATACATTAAGTGGATACGTATTCTCCATAAAACTATACACATTATGGGATGGGAAGTGGACCACCCTCCTTAAGATTTATAAAACATTGCCACTCTTCTATTCTAAGAATATCCTAAATTCATTCCTTTCTTTGAGATATATAACCTGAGTGGGCCTAATGGTTAAGAACATATGTTTCCTCCTAAAATGTCACAAGTTCAAATCCAAAGAAGGTAGGTTATGTATACTTTTGTAGACTTGAAGATATGACTTCACCATAACCTTAAAAATAAATTATTATTATTATAATGACTTGCATTATCTTTTGTTGAGGACAAAATTGGTGTAATAGCATGCCATTATACCAAAATATTCAGAACTTATGTATTATTTTCCACACATATGGTATCCCATCTTTGCACTGACCTTTAGAAATACCATGAACTTATGTATTATTTGTCCAAAATATATATTCAGAACTTATGTATTATTTGCCACACATGGTATCCCATCTTTGCACTGATCTTTAGAAATACCATGAACTTATGTATTATTTTTCACACATGGTGTTAGATTTTTAATTAAATAAAGTACCAAGGCAAGTGTTTCTCTTCCCTAGGTGCCTAAGGAGTGAGAAAGTGCCTAATGTGGGCCCTAGTCATTTAATTTGTGAGATGCAAATTAAAAGGTGATTTTATGACTAAAGTGAGGGTGAGTGAAGAGACATTTAATCTCATCCACTCATCTAATCTAATCTCAGCCATTGGATTAGAAAACTCCTCACCTTCCCTCATGAGGTCGATTAGGGTAGAGGGGCGCACCCATTCTTGGGTTGTTGTTCATTTTCATCTTTTGGAGAGTAAGAGAGAGCAAGAGAGAGGTCGAGCTTGAGAAGAGGCAACATTTGCAGAGCTAGGAACGCATCCCAAGGCAACAAGCTAGCATGAGTTTCAAGGCAGAGTACAACATTGAATGCAGTTTGTACGGTACAGATTTCTAGAGGTCGTACAACCATTTATTATGCACAGAAATTGAGGGAGATAGCAGAAACATTTTTGAGAAGTTTGGCATGCATCCCAAGGCAGTCATACAGTCATTTATTGGTAGCAATATCGAGGCACCTGCTATCATAAATTTCTGGGTGAAATTTCGTACTGTCCGTACAGATTTTGGCATGATTTGCGAGGGCTGTACAACATAGTTTTCGAGAAGGAAGGGCATGATTTTCGAGGAGTTGTTCCTACTGCATATTCCGTATAGTCTTAGCAGAAATTTGGCACAGAAACCAAGACAGTCCATACAACATTTATTGCTGGGACAATCGTATAATTGTACGAATTTCTGGCACATAAATCGAGGAGCTTTCCCTGGACTGTTCAGAAGGATTTTTGCAAAAGAAAGTCTGAGATAATTTTTTGTAATTTCTGAAGATGAATATGTTGTAAACGAAATTTCTCAGAAACTCATAAATAATAAAAATCCCCCTCTCATTGGTTTTCCCCTTGTGAGTTTTTCTAGGGTCGATGTTACACCGAAAATTCTCGTGTCTATAATTTTATGAGTTTTATATGCTGCTGATATTTTATTTCTGTGTTATAAACGATGTTCAGAATCCTCATGTTTCAGTTCTGAAGTTTATTTTCTGCTAAGTTTTTATATGTTGATATAAAAATGGGTTTGGGCATTTAACATTGGCTGAAAAATCAGCGAGACTGAAACTGGGTTGGGGTCTGAAACTTTTACATGGTATCAGAGCTGAGTTGAAGGGAAGCAGATATTTCAACAGTGAGAAAGTTGGGACAATAGTCACTTCACATGGCAGATTTTTGAATTTATTATTTTCAGCAGAAAAAGGGTCAATGGCTACTGGTTTGAGAGTTGAGGATAGACTTGATGAGGCAACAAATTTTGGTGCTTGGAAGGAGAGGATGATCTTGCTTTTGCAAGAAAACGAGTTGTGAAACATTTTGGAAAATACCACTACTCATCTTGTTATGGTACCTACTGATGCTACTCTTATTGCAGCCTACACTAAAAAGAGTATCAAGGCTAAGAGATTTATTCTTGATGCCATCAAGGATCATTTGATTCCTCACTTGATGGGGAAGACACATGCCTATGAGATGTGGGATTATTTGACTAAATTGTACCAGAGTACAAACGAGAACTGGAAAATGGTTTTGAGGGAAAAACTAAAGAGCATAAAAATGACCAAGGCTGAAAATGTGGTCACATACCTTACTAGATTGACACAGGTGAGGGATGAGCTTGGAGCTGTGGGTGAAGCCATAGTTGACAATGATCTTGTGAGAACAACATTGAATGGAGTTTCCAAACAATGGGATGTTTTTGTGGAGGCATTGTTGCTACGGAGAAGCTTATCGGTTGGGACTGTCTTTAGGATGACTTTGTTCAGGAGGAGACCCAGAGAGGTTATGTACATGGCAGTTCATCTACAGGTCATGAGGAGGAGAATGTGGCTCTTGCTACCACTAGCAAGAAGAAGTTCAAAAAGGGTCCAAAGGGAGGACACAATCCCAAGGGTGAAGGGAAGAAAGACATGAGCAAAGTCAAGTGCTTTGCATGCCATAAGTTTGGGCACTATGCAGGTCAGTGTCCGAACAAGAAGAAGAAACAAACAACAGCCTCAACAGAGGTGGAAGAGTTTTCCACCAAGTTTGACAAGGAATTTTCCTTGATTGTGTGTCTATCATCAAGGACCACTACTTTAGATACTTGGTATATTGACAGTGGTGCCTCTCGCCATATGACAACAGTTCGTGAGCACCTGATAGATCTTACATAGTGTGGAGATGCAGATGTAGTGCTTGAAGATGACCGGGAGGTCAAGGTGGCTAGTTGTGGGACCGTATCATTTCGGAGGGAGTCTTTGCCTCCCATGACTTTGACAGAGGTTCTATATGTTCCGGGCTTGAAGAAGAACTTAATGTCAGTTTCTACTATTGAGGAGAAGGGCTATGAGGTCTTGTTCTGTGATGGGTAGGTGCTTCTTTTCCCTAGAGGGTCTAACATCACTTCGGCTAAAGTGATTGGTACTAGACATGAGAGGCTGTAGAAGTTTTTGTTCCAACCAGTGAGAGCATTGATTCATTCTACCAACAACAACAATGACCTATGTGAGCTATGGCATAGGAGGATGACACATTTGCACCATGGGGCTTTGAGAGTTCTGAGGGAGATGGTGACGAGAGATCCAGATTTCAGTACAGAGCACCATGAGTTGTGCAAGGGGTGTGCTTTGGGAAAGTACACCAAGACTATTTTTTTGAGCAGTGACAGTAGAGCAGCAGGGATACTTTATCTTATACATTCATATGTATGTGGCCCGATGTCTTCAGCATCGTTGATTGGTTCCCTATACTATGTTGTATTCATTGATGACTTCTCTCGGAAGTCTTGGATTTTCTTCATGAAGACCAAATGACAGGTCTTCAGTTGGTTCCAAGAGTTCAAAGCTCTTGTGGAAAATCAGACAGGGAAGAAAATCAGAGTCCTGAGATTGGACAATGGGGGTGAGTATACCTCCAAGGAGTTCATGGACTTCTGTGCAGGAGAGGGCATCAGAATAGAGTTGACTGTTCCTTACAACCCGCAACAGAATGGGGTTGCGGAGAGGAAGAACAAGGCCATTGTTGGGGCTGTGAGAGCCATGTTACATGATCAGGGGTTGCCACTATTTCTATGGGCTGAGGCATGCTACACTGCAGTTTATCTCCAGAATAAGAGTCCTCACAGGGATGTGGGGAGCATGACTCCTGAGGAGGCTTTCTTTGGGAAGAAGCCTGAGGTGGGGCACCTTCGTATTTTTAGGTGCATCACATTTTCATATGTCCCTTCTAAGAAGAGGACAAAGTTGGAGCCCATGGAAGAGAGAGGGATCTTTGTTGGGTACAATGAGACTTCAAAGGCTTTCCATATATACCTTCCTTCCTTGAGGAGGGATGTCAGATTTGAGGAGGATGGAGCCTTTAGGAAGTCTAGAGGGACAGAGAAGGGTGAACAGTCTTCACCACAGATTCAGGTGAGTCTGTAGTAGACTACAGTGACATAGAGTTAGGGGCCACCAGTTTCGGGGACGACAGGTTCACAGGTGACAGGGCCACAGGATTCAGGTTCACAGGCTACTGGTCCACAGGTTTCAGGAACAGGTACGTTAGAGTCTACTTTAGGATCATTGTCTTCAGTAGATGGGGTTGAGCAGGGAGAGTCCCCTCCACAGGACACTACTTCAGAGAGGAGGAAGCCCAAGTGGCTTTAGGACACTTTGAGGGTGGCAAATGGTTCAGTGGGGAATCCCAGACAGGCAGTGAGGGAGAGTAAACCTCCCGAGAGGTTTTGCAGCTACATCGCGATGGTGAGCAGTATTCGGGAGTTTGAGCCTTCTACTTTTGAGGAGACCACTAGTAGACAGGTATGGAGAGATGCCATGATGGAAGAGTACAATTCCATCATGAAGAACGATGTCTGGGAAGTTGTTCCTAGACTTGAGGGGAAGTCAGTGGTGACTTCCAGGCGGCTCTACAAACTAAATCATGTTGCGGATGGCAACATTGAGAAGTACAAAGCTTGCTTTGTGGCTCGGGGGCTGTTATAGGTTGAGGGAGTCGACTATGATGAGACCTTTGCACCGGTTGCTAGATACACTTCGATCAAGGCAGTGATCTCCATTGTAGCAGAGATGGGTTGGAAGATCCACTAGATGGATGTGAAGACCACATTTCTGAATGGTCTTATTGAGGAGGAGGTGTATATTGAGCAACCATTGGGCTTTGAGGTGCATGGGAGAGAGTCTCATGGGTGTAGACTGAAGAACACATTGTATGCGTTGAAACAAGTTCCCAGAGCTTGGTATTCGAGGATAGATGCCTATTTGTAGCAGTTGGGTTTTGAGAAGAGTGAGGCGGATCCCAACCTATACTTCATTGTGGTTGGAGAGGATCCTCTCATTCTTCTGCTATATGTGGATGATATTTTCATTACAGGGGTAGAGAGACTCATCAGCAGCTGCAAGGAGAGCCTTGCTTTAGAGTTCAAGATGATTGACATTGGACTGATGCATTACTTTTTGGGATTGGAGGTTTGGCAGGAGCCTGAACACATCTTCCTGGGATAGGGGAAGTATGTATGTGACATTCTGAGCAGATTTCAGATGGGAGATAGCAGGTCCATGACCACTCCCATGATTACCAATTGGAAGAATCTTCATGCTTCTAAGTCACAGTTGGTGGATTCCACTTTGTATCGTCAATTGATCGGGTCAATACCAGGCCATATATTTGTTTTGCTGTCAACACTCAGTCAGTTCATGGTGGAGCCTAGGAGAGTGCACTAGGTGGAAACAAAACACGTGCTCAGGTATCTTTGTGGTACGGTAGATTATGGTTTGGACTATCAGAGAGGAGATGGAGTTCGTCTGGTTGGCTATATAGACTCGGATTGGGCAGGATGTGTCAGTGACAAGAAAAACACTTCAGGGTGATGTTTTGGATTGGGATCAACAGTTGTGTCTTGGTTTAGTCGAAAACAAAAGTCAGTGGCTTTGAGTTCTGCAGACGTTGAGTATATGGTAGCCAGTCAGGCCAGTTGTTAGGCCCTTTGGCTTCGCAAGATGTTGGTGGGATTGTTCGGTGTGCAATTGAGGCCTACTGTGATACTTAGAGTTGCATTAAACTCTCGGAGAATCCAGTTTTTCATGACCGGTCTAAGTATATCGAGATTCGTTATCACTTCATCCGTGACTATGTTCAGAGAGGAGTTGTGGAGCTACAATACATATCTACAAAGGAGCAGGTTGCAGATATACTCACCAAGGCATTGGACAGAGGCAAGTTTGTATTTTTCAGGGACAAGCTTGGAGTGGTGAGTAACACTTTCCTCGGTATGAGGGAGTGTTAAATTTTTAATTAAATAAAGTACCAAGACAAGTGTTTCTCTTCCCTAGACGCCTAAGGGGTGAGAAAGTGCCTAATGTGGGCCCTAGTTATTTAATTTGTGAGATGCAAATTAAAAGGTGACTTTATGACTAAAGTGAGGGTGAGTGAAGAGACATTTAATCTCAGCCACTCATCTAACCTAATCTCAACCATTGGATTAGAAAACTCCTCACCTTCCCTCATGAGGTCGATTAGGGTAGAGAGGCGCACCCATTCTTGGGTTGTTGTTCATTTTCATCTTTTGGAGAGCAAGAGAGAGCAAGAGAGAGGTCGAGCTTGAGAAGAGGCAACATTTGCAGAGCTGGGCACACATCCCAAGGCAACAAGCTAGCATGAGTTTCAAGACATAGTACAACATTGAATGCAGTCCGTATGGTACGGATTTCTAGAGGCCGTACAACCATTTGTTATGCATAGAAATCGAGGGAGATAGCAGAAACATTTATGAGAAGTTTGGCACTCATCCCAAGGCAACCATACAGTCATTTATTGGCACAGTAATTGAGGCACCTGCTATCATAAATTTCTGGGTGAAATTTCATACTATCCGTACAGATTTTGGCATGATTTTTGAGGGCTGTACAACACAGTTTTCGAGAAGGAAGGGTTGTTCTTGGCATAGAAACCAAGACCGTTTGTACAACATTTATTGCTGAGACAACCGTACAATTGTACGGATTTCTGGCATAGAAATTGAGGAGCTTTCCCTGGACTGTTTAGAAGGATTTTTGTAGAAGAAAGTCTGCGATAAGTTTTTGTAATTTTTGAAGATGAATACGCTGTAAAAGAAATTTCTCAGAAGCTCATAAATAATAAAAATCCCTCTCACACTGGTTTTCCCCTTGTGGGTTTTTCGAGGGTCGATGTTAGACCGAAAATTCCTATGTCTATAATTTTATGAGTTTTATATGCTGCTGATATTTTATTTCTGCGTTATAAACGATGTTCAGAATCTTCATGTTTCAGTTCTGAAGTTTATTTTCTGCTAAGTTTTTATATACTGATATAAAACTGTGTTTGGGCATTTAACATTGACTGAAAAATCAGCTTCAGCTAGACTGAAACTGGGTTCCGGTCTGAAAATTTTACACATGAGATACCATATTATCCCCTATTTGCACCGAACTTTAGAACGAATTGCTAATTGCAATTTCCAAGAACCTTCGAAAAAGATTACTAGAAAAGTTAACTTTACAGAAAAAGTTAATTTCAAAAAACAATAGAAGGCACGAACCAGCTTCCATATACGGATAGCATAGTGGAGGCTGATGAGTCGCCGTATAACGCCGTATACGTCAAAGATATGAGAATAGCCGTAATTTGGAGAGAAGACGTAAAGGAATTCTCCCGCGTTCAAACATTCAGCGAGAATCGAACACGCGATCTGAACTTAACGGATTGTAGATTCGGATCATTGTTAACAATCCGCCTGTCATCTTTGTTTGTGAATAGATGAAGAATGGGTAATAGATGAAGTTGCTCTTCCTGCGTAATATATGTAGTGGGCTTTTGCATCTCTTCTACATTCCAAGTAGTCACATAAATATATCCTCCCACCTTGCATCAAAGTAGTGGCCTTAGATCTACCAACCAAGCACCCTTTCTTGTTCCCCTCCTTGGAATTCGTTGCTTTGCTTCCTCAAGAAACACGGGTTGGAGATCCCATTGCTTCCCTTTCATGGTGTCAATTCGTTAGGGAGAGGTTTAGGCAACTGCATGCATAGAGACCTCGATCATCTTTGTTTGTGAGTATCGCCGAATACCTGAAGGATCTGAGAGTAGCCGTAAATCGAAATCCCTGGAAGAGAAGACCTAAAGGGTTTCATCCGCGTTAAAGCATTCAGCGAGAATCGAACACGCGATCCCTGAGCTTATCCCGATTATAGATTCGTGGCATTCTTAACAATGGGACTCAATCATCTTTGTTTGTGAGTGCAATGGACTGCGTGAGCGTCGAGATAACCTCGATTTCCGCCCGTGATTTGGAGAACCCAGCCTTCAACACGGCCTATGCAATGGCATGGATCAACGACGACTTCATCAACAAGCAGCAAATGCCCGTAGACAGAGTGAACGGCACCAACCTCACCTGGAATCACTGCATTCGTTTCACACGCGAGCTAGTAGCTCTCCGGCAGGGCAACCTTAATTTGGTGATCGGAATCTTCAGAAATGCTCCCATCGGCGAAACAGAAATTGACCGCGTTCACATCCCGTTGAAGAATTTCGTCGAGCCTGGCTGCCCCATGTCCCTCACCCGCACAATCCGGACTCCGTACCAAAGTCTCGACATCTCTCTGAATATTAAGTTTTCCAATCAGCCGCAACAGCAGCACCACTGTTACCCGTCACACGGCTACCACGCTTCTCTTCCTCGGTATCAGCAGAACCCTCCTCCACATCTCCCTCCCTACCAGGGTTACCCTAGTCCTCACCAGGGCTACCAACCTGTTCTACCTCAACCACACCAACCCATTATCTTTGCGAGTTCAGCAAACCACATCGCGGGCAGTGTCTCTCCCCTTTCCTACCAGAGTTACCCTAGTCCTTACCAGGACAACCAACTTCTTGTACCTCAACCACACCAAACCAGTGTCTTTGCGAGCTCAGCAAACTACGTTGCGAGCATAGTCCCTTCCCCTCCCCCTCCCTTCCAGGGTCACCCTAGTCCTTACCACGGCTACCAACCTATTGCACCTCAACTAAACCCTCCAAGTATGTTGGCGAGTGTAGCAAGGCAGTTCGTGGGCGGAATTAGCGGAGCTGTTGGCGAATTCGTTGGTCAAGATTTGATCCAAGGTTGGAATGCATCTAAGTAAGTAAACGTTTAGAAAATAAGTGGTTTTAACGGAGTCTGTTGAAACCGATATCTTATTATAAATGTAATTGATTTGCAAGTAATGTTATTCAGTTTTTGGGATTGTGTGTTTTTAATCCTTGCCACTGGGGATTTGTTCGTCATCAGTTTTTCAATCAATAACGATCATGATCGCTGTATAAATTTGATGTGTACGTTCAGTTTTTGGCATTCTGTATTTTTGGTTTCAGTTTGTAACCGCAGGCAGAATTAGGTTCAGTTTTTGGGATTCTGTAAACTGACCCATTTCCTTTATCTTCAGCAGTAAATGGCGTCGCAAAGATCGTTTAATCTTATAAACGATCTTTGCGAATAGGCCCACCGTGGCCTATTCTACACTTGTCAAATCAGCCTCAAGTAATCCAGCCAGGCTGTTTTTTTTTTGTTGTTGAGTGTTATTCTCAGTATTATTATTAGTTTTTTTAATGGCTTTGTATACAATATACTTATCTTTCCTTTCTTATCATATAAATTAATAATTAAGAATATGTATTTTCTTCTAAAAAATTGCAAGTTCAAAATCAGAAAAGATAAGATAAACATACCTACTAGCACAGCCACATAATTGTAGCTGATCAACGTAGAAAGGCTGATAAGATGAAAAGAATCCTTAAAAGAATATATTAAATTTTATTATTGATTAACAAATAAAAGGTTGAGCTTCATTTATGTGGTGTTAATATTTTAATTTTAAGTAATTTTTATATATGATTAGGTAAATGTAAAAAAGTAAACACATAAACGGATGTCTTTATAATAGCTAGGAAGTTAATGATTGAAATCACAGCCATTTATTTTGTGTGACTACTAAGAATATTCCAGCCATATTTAATCTTGTCCATAGAAAACTTATTAAGCACTAAACCCCTATTAAATCTGCCCATTGTCAATAGGTATACGCCTTTCGACGTAATAACTTTGTGGACTTTACCAATCCAAAAACAAATAAAATACTATATATCTCTTTATCTCTTCTGATAGAACAAAACAATACATGTTAAACAATCCATAATTAAAATTCCGATAACACATTGAAAAACCTGCCAACCAGTTTCTTAAAAATTTCCATGAAATTGACCATTCGATAAGTACAATAGCGAAGAGAAAATCTCCATGAAATTGACCACTCAATAACGACCATCTCAAAGAGGAAATCTTTTTCGACACGCCTGCTTTCGATTGGACGACTAGGGAAGGTCTGACTCGATCACAATGTTTTACGTAAGCAATAAAATGTACTTTTCGAATCCGAAAATATGAATATAATTCAGTGGAAAGATAAGGCACCCAGTATCTCGAGTACAAGAACACATGAGCCTAGACATGGAAACCAAAAAAATGATTATGCAGGCCTCTCAAAAAAGACTGTCAAATTCATGATTAAACTGAAAATGCATGCAACATGCACCGTTCTTCAAAATTCCAACAGGTATGATTAAATCGGAAGCAATTGGACAGCCTCAAATATAAGAAATTTACTGTTGTCGAAATGAAACTGAGAACGAGATAATCATATGCTAACCATATCTTTGGGGTGTGATATGTGGACTTAAATAGTGCACCCTTGTATCATTGAGTATGTATAAGTAAACTGTGATTGGAAGGTAAAAATAAATTAGGCAAGGGATTTATATCATATGTAATTAAATTATACTATTATAAGATTTTGTAGCTCCTTCCGTGTATGTGTATTTGGATTTTGTTTCATTCCTTAGTGAGTGTAATTATTTATTCCAATGTTTAACTTAGCACACATATTTGTGATTGATTTATGTTTTTATTTTTCTAGTTTAGTTTTATTTAGGTTTTTACACTTGTAAGGTAAGGTATAACTTACATAGTTATTAGATGATCATTGAAAATGGTATTTCATACGTTCATGGTTCATAGTTCGAGTGGTTGGGTGGACTGCTTTTTCTCCTTTTCATTCAGGTTCAATTTTCATAAGTGACATGTTGACCCGTTGTGATAAGGCTAGAATAATAGATGCCCCCCTTGAGTGGAACCCCTTCATGGGTGTGTCTATGAACTTCTCGATCCTCTCTAAGTCATAATTTTCCTGCAAGGCCCTGGCTTGCGTTGGCACTAGTCTAGGATTTCTAGAGGCAACCAACCAGACTTGAACCTGGGCCTCACCCAAGTAATCCCAACGAGTTATTGATTTCCCTAGATCTAAAAAGAGAAAAATAAAATGGCATTCCACACCACATAGAGCACCCCCCTACCAATTGATACTAGGTAGGGCCATCTCCCCCATTTGTGGCATTTTCAAAACTAAATACTTTTCCAAAATCAAAATGCAACTATATATTACATTTGGACTCTTATATCAGTTTTAGCGATGCATTTTCTATTGCAGGTGTAACCTTTGCAACCTCATTTTTCATCCTTCTTTCCACTAAATTCTACAAAATTCCTCATTTCTAAATGATAGAATGTAAGACTCGTCACATAAGGGTGTTCCTCTCATTGAGATCTCGTCGAGCGAACTTTCTCAAATGTATCCCCCGATCTTAACAATCTCCTAAAAAGGTTTCTTGATTGGTGGACTAGAGAGAGAGCAATGTGTAGTTGCCAATTGCATAGGAAACAAGCCAAAAAACCACTAAAAATGCGTGCATGTGATTCTAACTGCTTTATCTCATGCATATGAATCCTAAATGACATGCCATCAAAAGCAATACATAGTATACACTAAGGGATTCCCAATGATTGGCTACACGATAACATTTGATGCCTTTAAGATATACTTTATAAAGCAGAAGGATAAACTTGGCATCCTAGAGATAATTTTTTAATGTTGCGTTTTTTTACTTCAAGAGGTCAAAATCAAATTATGTTAGCTCCATGGTGCGTAATGACCTTAATAAGCATATATGGATCAATCTATATCCTCATATGGAACATTCTATTTGTATATTCAATTTGGCCTAAATCGAGTCCCATCACGTTTTCATACCTCCGTGACTCAAAAATTGATCATGTCAGCTTGAGCATGATCAATGACCTCAAAACCCTATCTAATTCATTCCTTACACCTAAATTATTCTTTCAGCAGGAAAATACAATTTTGTCTCAGGCACACCTCATAGAAATAAAAAAAAACAAACACATTTCATACCTCAACAACTCAAAATTGGATTTCATCAACTCCCAACATCGTTTCATACCTCAGCAACTCAAAATTGGATTTCATCAACTCCCAACATCGTTGCAATAAACATGTATGATCCAATTTCGCTTTAATTTAGATGATTTACAACAAAAAAAATTGGGTCAAGGTAGGTCCCATGGACAAAATTCCTAATTTAAGAAAACGATTTTGTTTGTTTAGGGGTGGGTGCATGAAGCTATTCCCTAAAATCATTGCAATGGAAATGCGTGATTGTCATACCCAAAGTTGCTTCTAAGGTTATCTATCATCCCATAAGGCGCATAACCACCCATGGGTACCCACTCCTTTGGTGGTCGTCTACATTCTTCTTAATAACTCATATACATTGAATTTGACCTATCTCGGAAAGAAATAAGCATCAATTCAATGAA
>ML780303.1:444792-464565 GCA_009831015.1 Picea engelmannii
TATATATATATATATATATATATATATATATATATATATATATATATATATATTTGTTTTTACAATATAAAAGAAGAAAATGTATTAAAATAACACAGTACATACATACATACATAATTAAAGGGGTTTTTATTTTTCGCTATATCTCACATACACATATTCAAAGGGATTAGCTCAACCAATTGTCTCTATTTGACACACAAACACACACACACACACAAAAGGAAAAGAGGAGAAATGTATTAAAACAACACACACACAACAACAACAACCAATTGTCACACACACTCAAAGAAAAGAGGGGAAATGTATTCTCTCACACATAGCCAAGGGGGTTGTTTGGTAGTTTCTCTCATGTGGGTGAGTAAAAACCACTTTGATATAGTAGAGGCTGCTACACTATAGACAACAAATTGAATAGACTTAGTCCCTAAAGAGATGACTTGCAATTGGAAAGTAAAGAGACAAACATGTGAAGAAATAGATACAAGAATAAACAAATAAACAAAAAGATGTGGAAGAAAGTATACTCTCTACTTCCAATGAACAAGGCTATGGTCTTGGAGATACACCTTGGAAAATTGGATAGAGTAGATGGACTCTCCTCTCCTCCTTGGGAGGATTTTTTTGTGCTCCTTTGGAATTCTCTTATCTCTAACAAAGAAGTGTGTATGAGCTCTTCGTGGAAAGAGGCCAAACACTAGCTAGTGGCTATGTTTGCACAAGATGATAGCTTAAAATATGGCTCTCTAGAATCATCTAGACAACATAACATTGGATTGTCTTTTTTTTTAATGTTTCCACATGGCCTTCTATTTATAGGAAATCTTCAAGTTCAATAAGAACTAGTTCCAAATGTGAGTGGTTCCCATTGGGTTGTGGTTCCCTATGTTTTGAAGAGACACAAAACCACCAAAGGACCAACCATCAATCGTTATGGAGCTCGAGGTTGCTTGGTACACTTGCCTTATAGTACCCTTGATGGGATTTTTTTCATTTATTGCATCAGATGTGGTTGAGATTTCACATCAAGCAAATTTATGTGGTTATCAAATGAATGAAAACATGGTGTCACACATATCGTGAAGAAATAGAAACGATGAAGCCACACCGATGCATAAAAACACACTTTATATAGTTTTTGGTGCTTTGTTGAAGATGGTGCATAATTTACATGTAATAACACTCTATTATGTTGTATTGATGAATTTTTGGGCAATCACCTTTGTAGTTATGTGAGTGATTTTTATGTGATAATTGTTTCCCCCCGATAAATGAGGTTAGGAGCAACCATATAGCCAAAATACATCATCATTTTCTGTAGTTGATGCTTGTGAATTGGTTCTTTGGAGAGAGAGAGAGAGAGAGAGAGAGAGAGAGAGAGAGAGAGAGAGAGAGAGAGAGGTTGTGGAGATTGGAAAATATCATAGAGGAATAAGGAGAACCCACCTGCAAAAAAATCATCCTTGGAGATTGTATTTCTTTATACAATCGAGGTGGCCATGTCCCATGCTCGTAAAATGATTAAAAGGAATTTAAAATAGTAGACAAGATGTTGAAGGGGATTACCTAAGCATAGGACATGTAAGAGCACTGATGATGTTGTAGCTAGAAAATCGGTGAAGTACAAATTTACATTTCCCTTAAGGGAATCAATAACAATAAAGCATTATTATGAGGAGAACATGCCTTGGAACTTGATATGAACACTTGTGGTGAGTGTTTGTACTTGATGGATTTGATGGTCTATAAATCTTGGGGGTCTTCAACTAGAACTATAAATTGCAACTGTCCCAAAGTAAGACCCATGTTGATGTGGATATTTGTCGATGTCGAACATTTACCGGGGGGGGATAAAATCAAAGAGAAATGATGAATCTCTCTATTTCATCCGAGGTCCATCATTTCTGTAGATAATGAGAACTGAGATACTGCAACATTCCTGGAAAATAGTGAGTTGGTGTCAATAGGAATGAAGACATGATCATGAAGGATAGAGTGTCCCTTTGAGATCAATTGAAGATGAATCATATAACAATTGCAATGGGGGTATATTTGGATCATTATGGACAAGGTCAAAATAGGGAATGAGGATGAGACTTAAGAATTCCCTTGAGTAGAGCATGAGTGGTGAATGAAAATGGAAGCAATCAAAACCAACTAGACATAGTATGACATGATGTTAGAAGAACAATTAAAAAAATGGGTATATGTCAAATTGGAACTAAGGATTACTGAATGCAAAGGGATAGGTAGTTGAGGCTGGCAACTTTGGGGATCACAGTGAATTTTACTAGGATACATGAGGTGATTCAAACAACTAGGCTTATGTAGGCATGGGTGACTCAATGTGAATTATTTGACCAAGGGAAACTAGGACTATGATTGAGTGAAAAATAATGCCACCAGATGCCATGGTATGAGGATAGTTTCTTCCTATAAAAATTGTGGTTTCTACAATTACAAATGAATTAAAAAATAATAGGTTTTAATGTACGCAAATGGAGATGGGTGCCCCAATGATCAAACGGCTAGGCCTCATGAGGCGAGAAGAGTGAGAGAAAATGGGGGGAGGGTCCCCTAGCTTGGGTCTTTGTGAAGGAAGGTGAATGATGAGTTGGAATGTATATGGTATACTAATCACGAGGGAAATGAGAAGCCAATGAAAATGTAGGAATGCATTTGACAAAACCAACCATGAAAGAAAATGACCGAGAGCCCGAGAGGATGGGTTAACATGATGATGAGAAGGAATAATGAGTTTCATTCTCTGATATGTGGATTAGATGGACTCCCGTCCTATGGTAAGAAACAACATGGGTTCCAATTTGCAAGGGGAGATAAAAACCAAGACAATCCATGGGGGTTGTAACACACCCAGGCTCACTTCGAGACATATGTCATTGTAATTCAAACTCTATCACATACATAATTCTCAAAATTTCCTTAACCTTGATCATTATTTCTCTAATACCATTAAATAAAAAATTACAACCTTCCTAAGGCCCACATCATCAAATAATCTACTCTAATACCAATTTATAACACACCCATAACCCTATCCAAGCTCTCATACCGATAGTAATAATATGCCCTGCATATGAAATGCTTTTGTAGTCCTCCTAACATATAATTCCATGAATAATTGTAAACATTTATAGCATAAAATAATTAATCACATATAAATATGCATTACCCAACATAAAAACACATAACATAAATAACACTTATCTTTTATGAAATCACCAATTACTAGATACAAACCTTAGACATTCCACCCAACCATAGACATTGTTGTTCTAGAACTCTTAACAATAGGTCACCCTTGAGCTAGGGCTATCACTCCACTAAGGAAAATGATACCTAAGCCATCTAAGGTCTCAAAGTTAGCAAAAGTAGAGGCTAGGCCAAGGTACCAAAATCCAATAACAATTCCAACCTACAACCTCTCATTTCCCATTAGCATACATAACCCAAGGAAGTGTACCCCCTTCTTTATTTCGTAGTCCCTCTGTTGAAATATTGTGTAACTAAAAAGAATATTATTACCCCCTTTTGCGAATTGGTCAAATACTAAATTTAATATGAAAATTAAGAAGTCGACCCCCAGACAAATTAAAGTGGTTCTAACTACCTAGAAAGAGAAGTCGACCCTGCCAGTGAAGAGACACCTCCTTTCGGTGCTTACTAGTTTGTATAAATAAAGGAAGCCAACGCCTCATTTGTTCACTCACTCAGATCACTCATCTAGTGCGCAAGTATTGAAGGAAGCTGCAGTTACCAGTTGTCAGAAGAAGGAAGAGAGAGAGGTGCATTGCTTGGGAGAGGATATTCTCTAGTGTTTGGTTTATTGTCTTGACATTGGATTGGCTGTCGTTCTTTGATTATTTTCTAGTGTAGCATCATGGTAGTTTGTCTCTCATAGAGAGAGAGTTATTTTGGTACTGTACTTGGTTATTGAATCTATATTAAATAAGTTTTGCTAGGTTTTCTTCCCCTTAAGGGTTTCCCAGTATAAATTCTTGTGTACTCTGTGATCTTGTTTCTTTTAGTAAGATCCTTATTATGTTGTTGTTATAAATGTAATAATTACTATTGAACCCAGGATTAATAATAACAGCTTAACCAAGAAACTTAACATGGTATTAGAGAAGGCCTGAAAGAGCATTGTTACAGATTCAGTCTTCAGTTTTGTCAAGATTCAAAAATTAGGGGTTCTTGAAAATTTGGAATTTTTGGCTACAAACCACATTGTGAATTGCGTCCTTCCTAGGCACATATTTTGGCACAAGAATTGAATATTTTCAGTGGGAAGAACTCTCAAAAATTCAAACCCTAGTTTGACTTGGTACCAGAAAACCAAAACAAGAACCAAAAAGCTGCAGTCCAGAATTTCGCAGGTCCAGTTTCAAGGGTCAGAAATTGGAATTTTCAGAAACCGACTATACCAGCATACTCGCCTCAGTCCAACTCATATTTTGGTGAGTTCATTTTTTACATCCAAGAAATTTTATTTTTCTATTATTTCTATAGCCTGATGAACTAGGGTTTATACTGCAAGAAAGAATGGCTACCAGTATGAGGGTAGAAGACAGGATGGAAGGATATGGAAACTTCATATCTTGGAAGCATAGGTTGTAGATGATTCTAGACGAGAATGATCTCCTAGAACATGTTACAGTGGGTGTACCAGAACCAGAGGAAGAAGAGCAAAATACCAAGCACAAGAAGAATGAAAAGAAAGCAAAGAGAATCGTGTCAGAATCAGTAAAGGATCACTTGATCCCTCATATATCCAAACTATAGAAATCAAGGCAAATGTATGAAGAACTCAATAGGTTATATGAAAGCAAAGACATTAGCCATAATCCTGCCTTAAGAAATCAGCTTCGTAATATGAAGATAGAAAACCCATAATCTGTCTCATCCTATCTTATGAGAGTTTCTCAGATTAGAGATTAGCTTGCAGCTATTGAAGATGTCATTAGTGACAAAGAGATTGTAACCACAACCCTAATGGGTTTCCAACATTTTGGATTCCTTTTGTACAAGGAGTGTTTGGAAGAAGCAAGTTACCCAAGTTTGATAAGTTATGGGAAGATTGCACACACAAAGAATCTAGACTTGTAGACCAACATAAGAGACTAATTGTTGACAAAGAGGAAGCTCTTACAGTTCAAAAGAACAAAAGAAGTTCCTTCAGGAAGAACAATAAAGAAGCTAACTCTGTAAGAGTTACATATAACAAGAAAGATGTTTCAAAGATCAAATGCTACAACTGTCAAAAGTTGGGACACTTTTCCTATGTCTGTCCTCAAGGAAAAGGGAAAAGAAAGCATCAAGCACATGTGGCAGAGGAAGAGAAATATCCTCCCTCAAAGAAATCTTTAGTAGAAATTGAGAATTATGTACTTTAAGTTGAAGATAGTTGATCTAAAGAAAGATAGCAAATGGTGGAGTCCATGGAGCCTCCCCAAAAACAAAAGATAAGTATTCATGTTTATTTTTAGTATCTTGTTTACTTTAATACTTTATCATTACAAGTTAGATTTTTGTGAGAATGTTAATTAACCTCGTTTTATTTCAGTGTCTATGCATATTTATGAAGGAARTATCAAAGAAGAGGATAAATAAAGAGATAAAATATTTATTTCAAGTATTATCACTCATGAGAGTGACAAAGGTATGTGTTTAGCTATGCTAATAAGGGAAAATTTGGTAATTTCATAGCTAGAGTGAAAAGGAGTTCAAAAGTCTTAATCATGATATAGTTTTAACTGATTACTTCTTATTGTTACTGACCGATTGACTAAGTGACATATCTCAGAAAGCATATTGTAAGTAAGTTTACGGGTTTCGGAAGAAAGAACTTATGCTTTGAATTTCATAAGTTAGACAACATGAGAAGGACTTATGATATGGTGAAAATCAGTAAGAACCAAACAATATCCAGTATTCATATAGGATCAGATGCAGAAAAAAAATGTTCAAGATGAAGAGAAAGATGGATACTCATATATAGTTGATGAGATGAAGGTAAGTGCAGGTTGCTCCAGTACCGTTCTTATAGATGTAGAGGGAGCAGGTTGATCTAGTATGAAGTTAGAAATAAATAAATGTTTGAACTCAAAAAGGCACCGAGGATATTACAAAAGAGAACTTCAAGGATGATGATTATCAAATGTTACACAGTTAAGGAAGCTCTTAGTTTGGTGCAAGAGGGAGCTATGTCTCCAAGTTAGAAATGGAGGATCATGATTTGGTGTAGTTAGGAAAGCAGTGGTCCATGGAATAGTTTACTCAGTGGATGAGTAATGAGATATTTTGATCAAGATGAAAGTTATCTAGTAGATGGATGGTGCCCACCAGATGGGTAGCAGGGTATTACACCATGGAAATATTTTTCCATTTTGGACCACAAAAGATATTTTTTAGATCCCATAGCTAGAAATTTGTAGAGAAGGAAGAGACCTTTGTAGAGAAGGAATGATCAATCCCACAGGTAGACCTTCATAGAGAAGGAAAAGGAAGATACCTTCATGTGTATATTATGACGAATTCAATTCCATAGGTTTGTATCAGGCCTTTCGTTGCACTAGCAACAAGCCTTTTCATCTCTAGTATGTTCGACGTAAACAATTTCCACGTGGAATATGTGGAGAGATTTAAAAAAATAGACTTTTGTCACAACTGATCGTCCCAATTTCGACACATTGGGATGCCACACAGAATTTTCCAGGAAACCATCATTATCCAATTCATCGTCATTTTACCGATTGCCTAGATATTTACTACGACATTGGCTCACTTAATGATCATCAAAAATCTAATGCAAGTGCCATCGGAATTACGAACTCATGGCCACCCACCTCCATTAGGGGTGAAACTCTAGAGGGATTAATCCATTAATGGTCCAACAATATACCGTGGTAAATCTATTGGAGAGGAAAATCTAGTGTGGACAATGTACTACGGATCGACAATGCAAGGGTGGGAAACGTCTGTCGGAGTGACGATGCGTGAGATCTCAAAGTCCGTCGGGGTTGAGACGGATGGGTGGAAATATTCCATCAAAACACTGACGTTGGTTCGATGATGAAATTGGGCGTCAAAGGTCTGATGCCTATATAATAAAGTAAAAAAAAAAATTGAAATTGATATTGAACATTGAAATTCATGCTTATGATGCACTGGACATAGAGAGCAGATAGATGTGTTAGATTAATAAGTCAAAGAGGTTGAGTTAGATGTAGATGAAAATGTTCTCTATATATTTTGATAAATATGATTAGGATTAGGTTTTCTATTTTTTCTGATTGAATCTTGTTAGAGCCTTGACATATACAATTGCACACTCGCACTTAAGAAATACAAGTTTTTCTTTTAGACTGTAATTTTTGGCCTTGTGGAAAATGCACAATGGACTTCAAAAAATTTCATGCTTAGGTATTAAAAAACCTCCAATTTGGGTGTTTCAAGTTGTTGATGGTGTCTTATATAATTTTACACCTGTCTACATATTTAGTTTTGTGTTTGCAAACATAAAAGTTGTTCCTTTGTAAAAGAGGCAAAATCTACCTTGTAAATTGAGAGACCAAAACAATAGAAAGTGACCTAATCGAAATGCAAGCCCATGCTTCTATATAGCTCCAAATTTAGTGGTCATCCAGAGTGGATTTTAAAATGACTAAGGACTTCTACCTTGAACCAAGATTCAATATTTTTTGTAAAATGGACGGTAAAACCATCTTACTGTAAAATGCATGCCTAAGACTCATATGAATTCCAAATTGAGTGGTTCAAATTGTGGAGTTTGGATTTTATCATTTTACATCTATTCATACTTTAGTTGTGCATTTGGAAACCAAAAACCCTATGTTGTGCATAAAGGCTAAAAGTTGCCTTGTAATGCAAAAAAATGCATAAAGGGAAAAATGCATAAAATGCACGAAAAACATGACATGATGAAAAACACATTCCCTAGGAAGAAAAATCCATGTATGTTGTTGATAATTTACAAGTTACAAGTTACATGACTGTGGATTTGTTGTAAACCCTAAAAGAAAATATACTAGGGTGATTTGTGCCCAAAATTTAGTAAAGGGTTGAAATGGAGATGAATCTTTGGCAACTATGCACACAAACTAAATAAAGTGGAAAAATGAGTAATAACTACCTTCTTCCATGAGCTCGATTAAGCGTGTTATTATACAACCTCATCACACATAGGCTAGTTTTTAGTTGCATTTCCATTGCAAAGACGTGCATAAATCATTAGAGAATAAATGTTTATGACTGAATAATAATTAAATAAATAAACATACGCATAAAAATGTATGAGACTATAGAAACACTAAAGTGGAATACATGAACAAGCAAAATACATGTTTTTCTTTTAAACTATAATTTCTTCATTTGTGCAAAATGCATGTCAGGCTCCAAAAAATGCACGCCTAGGTCTAAGCACAACTGTAATTTGAGTGATTAAAGTTTCTAAGGATGTCTTAGATAATTTTACACCTCTCTACATATTTAGATTTTCATTTTCAAACATAAAAGTGGTCAATGTGTAAAAGAGGCAAAATCTACCTTGTAAATTGAGAGACAAAAATAGTAGAAAGTGACTTAATGGAAATGCACGCCCATGCTTCTATATAGCTCCAAATTTAATGATCTAAGATTTGGGGTGAATTTAATAACATTATAAAACTATATATTTCATTTGGAGTGCATTTTAAAATGACTAAGGACTTCTACCTTGAACCAAGATTTAAAACTTTTTGTAAAATGTAGGGTAAAACCATCTTACTGTAAAATATACACCTAAGACTCATATGACCTCCAAATTGAGTGGTTCTAATTTTGGATTTTGGATTTTATCATTTTACATCTATTCATATTTTAGTTGTGCATTTTGAAACTTAAAACCATCTACCATGCATAATGGATAAAAGTTTCCTTGCAAATACTAAAAAAAAGCAAAAAAATGCATGAAAACAAGGCATGATGAAAAATGCATGCCGTAGGAAGAAAAATCCATGTGTGGTGTTGGTAATTTGCAAGTTACAAGTTATAGGACTTGGGATTTGTTTTAAACCCTTAAGACTGTATATTAAAGTGATTTGTGCTTAGAATTTAGTAAAGGATTGAAATATACATGAATCTTTGGCAATTGTGCACACACACTTAATAAAGTGGAAAAATGAGTACTAACAACCTATGTCCATGAGATCGATGAGGAAAGAGATTGTAAAACCACATAACACATAGGTTAGTTTTTAGTTGCATTTCCATTGCGAAGACTTGCAAAAATCATCAGGGAATAAAAGGTTATATGACTGAATAAAAATTAAATAAATAATCAGACATATCAACATGTACGAGATTCTAGAAAGACTAAAGTGGAATACCTGAATGATATTCTCTTTGTTTCGAGAATAATTTATTCTCTACTGAATAGATCCAATCACATGAAGGTGGAAGCTCATTTCCCCCCTTGCATCACTCCCAATTCCCCATACCCAATCTATCTATTGGAAAATAATTGAAAGTGTCACAGTAATATTCATGCATAGAAAGTAGCAAAACAAAATTTAAAGGTAAATGAAAGAAATAACGTGTGTATAGATATGTGATTTTGTACATATAGAACATATAAAATTCATCCATAAGAAATTAGCAACAAATACTATATATGTGATAAACAACCTTTTTAAAAGATGACGCTTACCCCATATCATTATATATCTTCCATCCAAAATCTTCATCTTTATTTTTTCTTCGTTGGTTCACAACTACCTAATGCAATAAGTTCTATGTTTCCTTTCTCACAACCTTTTTAATTTTCTCCCTCGGGTCCATAGATTCAAACAATTCATCATTGTTGCCCACATTGTCAACATTAGTTGTCGACAACTACATATATCAACAAAAAAACAAGTTAATTCAATTATAAAAACAATAATAGAGTTTGGTTGAAGTTATGGTGTCAACATCCATATTATGCAATGTATCAACAACCATTTTCATTCATCTTCCTATGAACACCATTCATATGTGCATAATTTTTCTAAAGACATAACTCTGCTGAAAAAAAACTCATCTATACCATATTTTCATCAAAGAAAAAAAAATGTCATTCTTTATTCCATAAACATCCTAATATGTCATTCTTTATTCCATTAAAATGTCATTATTTATTTCTTGAATTCTTTGTATGCCATTATAATGATGATCCATGAAGCCAAGAAGGACAAGTGATGATGAAATACTCAAAAACTAAATATTTGTTTTTAAAACTAAGTCATTGTTTGTATTTCCCTTATAGAACATAGTATAGGCGTGTATAGAACAAAGTATAGAACATAGGACAATAATGTATAGAACATAGTATATAACACAATACATTTGGCATTATTTTCCAACAAGGTATGAGCTTGGCTAGTTACTGACATTGTTTCTTCAAGCTTTAACCATTTTTCTAGAAGCTATATCAAGCTCTGTATATCTATCATATGATGGAATATTAGGAAATCAAGTTTTGATTTTCCATAATAAATGAAAATAATATGTTCACTTGTAGACAATAGTTTGACCTTTCAAAACACCATCCATATCTTGAAATTTAGTTATATCATTCCTTTCTTTTATTAGCATATATTTTTATGCTTCCTACTGAATAAAATTTCCATTTTTATCACAACATGAAGATAGTACCATTTCAAATAATTCCTTGTATGTTTTCATGAAAGTTTCAATACTTCTCTAAATTGAACTACATTTATTTTGAGGTTGTTGAACCAAATTCTACCTTGTTATTTCTTTGTAGCATCCAAAATTATAGAAGTATGATCATTGACACCCATAGCCTTTAATTGATTCTAAGTCTTAGAGTTAAGGTTTTCAGGAAAATATAGCATTTTTGTAATAGACTTGGCATTGATATAGAATATAATGGACACATTTTCATATACCATGACCCTTTCTTTAGAAATATAGTTATTTGCATACCAGGAGACAAAATCAAGAAAATAATAGGTTTAGGGAATTATGAATTTACCCAAGTTCGACTCCCAGATATGTAAATAGTCATGCAAATCCCCAAAAATATATCACGTGATAAATTTCTTAACTCATAAGGATCAAACTATGACATAACAATTTCAAAAATTTCATAATCACAATCGATTAGGACTTTTTCATCAGAGGTTGATGGCTAACCAGACTGGCTACCTTTCTCCATCTATCTTTATTTTAAACAATAAGAACATATTTGAAATAAGGAAATGAAAACACTACCTGAACTTATTTGTAGAAGGAGAATTTGATTTCTTTCACTGGAGTCCACTCTACTTGTAACATTGTTTACCAAGTGAATTTACCTTTCGAGTTTATTGTTTTAATTTCTTTTTAAACCCTTTTAATTACATAGACATAGTGCATTTTTTATGTGGCTTACATCACCATGCCACTTGTCATCCATTCTTGCATTTCGGGGGCGAGCTAAAGTGGTTTGATAATACCAACCCTGCATACCAAAATGAATAAGGATATGACATGTTATCAATTGTTGATACAATGGTTTATGATTTAGGCCTTCAACCCCTTTTTATCCAACATGCACCTTCATTGGCCAAAATAAACTGAGACCATCGATATTGGATCTATATTTTTGGTTTGATGATGTTTGTTGAATTTTCATTTAACACCCTATTTTTTCTCTGTTGCGTGTACAAAAATATGGCAAAAAGATGCAGTATACAAGGTATCGAACATAAAGTAAGGAGTGAATGAATGGGAAAACTTGAAGTGAATGGAACTCAAACAGATCCATTGTAAACCATTTCATATTGAATAAGCAACTACATGATATATATTCTCTATCTACATCAGCAATGGTGTTGTTAGGGTCCTAACCCGCACATAGGTAGAACAATATATTCGGATGTAATAAAGGTCAATATTAATAAGGCCTTTCAATAAAATAGAAAAAGGTGGATGTAAGAAGACCTAATAGAAGCATCTTCCTCTAGATGCTTCTTTTTAGTATAAATAGGAGTCGAGGGTATGAGAACCCCATCTTGGATATTATTGTAATAGAGCTCTGCTCAACTGGAGGTTGCCCCCTCAAATAGGCCCGTGAACATTGCTTTCATATTCAAAGTGTTATTTCTGTTATTATTCTCTTATCATTTTAGTGCTATTGTGGTGAATGTTCTGGTTATAGTACTATTATTCTGCCATTTCTAGCATTTTATTTATGTTCTGCATACATTTTATATTTGGTACATTACAAGTGGTATCAGAGCACTTTCCTTGGCAGAAAGTGTGGGTTAAATTTTTTTTCCAGGGTAGAGACGTATTCCGACATATTTAAGCCACATAGATCTGTTGTGACACGCATAAACCCACGGTTGAGAGATTCATACACACAGGAAATACAAGTGGTACTTAAGCGCACATCTGTTGGCCACCCTTGTAACCCCTGTTGATACCCCTTCGAGTGGTAGTGCATCAAACAACACCTGTTTACGAATTGGCCTAGATTACTTGAAGCCCTCTTTAGATAAACCGATCAGTTGCCTAACTGCTATAGTGTCACTGAGAACAACACTCAGGAAGATACTCTCTAGTACCTGGGTAGTCGAGTAGTATGGCTAAGGGTACGGTCTATCCTCCTTAGTTAGTGCCCTGAGATATTAGGTCGAGTACTACTGTTGGACCCTGCATGTATATTAGAGCTATAACACAGGGCAAACCCTTGAATACCTAACCCTTGGGGAGAGAAACATAAGAAAATTAAAACAAACAAGATCTATTTCCGCACAACTGTGTTCAAGATGCCAAGTAAATACACATTTCTTTCTGGTTAAGCATTTGGGAGTTTCCTCTCTGCATTATTCTTCAGACTAGAGTATAACTCCGCAGGTATAAAAAAAAAAAAAAGTCTGGAATTTTTTTCACCATTATTTGAGACCTATTCCATTGGATCCATCTCTTCGCCCTTATCACATTCATCAATATCATTTTTTCAGCAAAATTTTTGACCCCGCCCTCTCCTTTTCAGTTCCCCCATCCTCATGACCCATACCCATAGCCAAGACTTGGAAGCTTGCTTCAACACCTTGCAATCTGGTCTCATTGAAGCCCAACAAGAAGTGAAACAACTCAGTGCCAATGTTACAGCCATCAATACAACCATGCAGTCCTCAATGTAGGAAATCAAACAATACCTCACCACCTAGTTTGAATAAGTCTTTTCGACACTCTGCACCAAACTACATATCCCTACAGATAACCCTTCCTCTTCCTCACCTCCACATCCTGAAGGTGACCATTCCTCTCATTCCAATAACTTTCAAAACCATCACTTTCAATGTGACCTATGCCTTCCATGGGTGGATGTGACCAAATTTGATGGCTCGGACCCCACTGGTTGGGTAACCCAAATGGAACATTATTTCTCTTTATATGACATTACAGATGACTTGGCCAAACTCCGATATGGTGTTCTCCATCTAGATCAAGAACAGTGGCAATGGTGCCTGTTGACACTCAAAACTGAAATGGGCTGCAACAAATCAATCCCGAGGCAACCTCGAACCACTTTGGATTGGGAGCTTCCCCTTCCAACCCGAGAGGGATCTCTCGAACAATGTCACAATAGGAATTTAAGTAGCATGAAAAAGGTGGGCATATTTATGGGTAAATGATGGTCTTGGATTTTTGGAGTTTGGGTGTTAAACCAGGGAAATAGTCCATTAGGCATGGAGTCAAATGAAAACCGAGAAAAAGAGACAATAGCAGAGATCAAATAACTTGAAGAAAGTGAGGCAAAGTAAGTCTATCTTTCAGCATTTTGATTAATCATGATACGGTAGCGGAAAGAGAAAGGAAAGGCCGACGTAGCAAAGGATATATGCAGAGTTCTGAAAATGTAGATTGGTCTTAAACGGCTGATAGCTGGTGCAAAGGAAAGGCAATAAACAATTACAGAAAACCCAAATCCTTTCGTTATAGTAGTGGTCATACTAAAGTATAACGAAGCACATCGGTTAGAAGAAAACAAAGTGTAATGCAATCGTGATGGATCAAGGACAACATAAAGATATGGTAAAGACAATATCAACTACGAGTAAGGAACACATAAATGCAATCCAAACATATTTAACATAGCCAAAAGAAAAGGAAAACATGCTGAAAGAAATCAACCGTGATGAATCTCACAGTCTCAAGCAAAAATTGTCTTTATTACTCCAATCTGGTTTTACAAGAAACTCAGTCATTAGAATGAAACTCTCTTGACAGAGGTTTTTCTCCCAGTCCTGCACTCATGCACCCCCCCCTCTTTTCATTACATACATCAGTCCTCTAAAAAGAAAAAAACAAAACTCTTGGTGTTCCAGGAATCTGAAGCGGTTCGCCTTCATGGAATTCGCAACCACCAACTGCTCTGAACCGTTACTAAGTGGAGTACTTTCAGCTGGGATAAATTTTTTGCGTTTGATTTTGTTTTGAAACCTCCAAAAATCTGTGAAGGCTTCCCACCAATGACTAGGAATGATCACTCCAGATGGACTATCCTTCATTTTCCTCTACTCGATGTCTGGATCTACTAAAATGATGGTGCCAACGGAGGAAAATGGGATATGAAATTAGTACGCGACATTTCTGATAACAAATTTCACATCAGGAGAAGAAAACAAACATTAAATTTAAATTAATAGTCTGGCTTCAGATCGGAGTTTTCTGTTCTCTTCCAAAAGAATGTGACAATGAGCTTCAAAGAATTCGTAGCTCTGCTTGGTAACACCAAAGTCTTTCCCCAGTGGCGTGGTTGTCCCTTCAGCTCTTCTGTTCTAGAACCAAATAGCGATTTTCCCCATATTAAAATCAAATCATGTTATGTAGCCAAGCACAAGGCCAGTGGAAGCAGTGTTGGTGATGATTGCAGCGAGGAGAGCTACGAAGAACATGACAGCATACATCAAATGTTCTGCAAATGGATGCACCACGGATATAATTGGTTCTTTCAAATTCCACAAAGGGAGATTGGAAGCTCCTGGAACAAAAGCATGAATTGGAATAAACAAGAAAGCATGCAAGAGAATATAGTCATCCCAGGTTCCTTCTCGATCAACTTGCTCAAACTGGATAACTTTGGATTGAATCTGGCACTTGCTCCTTGCATTTTGATACCGAGAATTACTTATCCATAATGGGTTATGAAGGTATCGAACAGCTATAAAGATGAGGATACCCAAGATGAAATTACCTGCCTCTTTTCCTGGACAACCTTTCTTGCATCTTCATGATGTTTTTCCTTGGTGAGCGGTTCCACACTATTGACAGAAACCTCGTACAAGGATCCTCTTTCTCGGTTATATGGACTTGAGCCTCGAGCTTAAGTTGCTGCTCAACTCCCTGTTGCCTAATTTTATCCTCCATTGCCATATGCACCCTTCGGGCTCGGACCCGAGTCTGAATTTCACCAAAACTCGTATGCAAGGTGATAGCTGCTTACTTACTCATTGCATGGCCCGTGACAAGAGCCCGAAGTTTTAATAATCTTTTCAAAGCACGAAGGGCTCTCCTTGTCTTCGAACGAGTACATATTCGGTAATCCCAGGCTCCATTACATATCAGGATTTCATTTGAACCATAAGCCAAAGAATATTGTCGAGTTGAGAAGCTATTCTCATCTCACCCCAGTTCATTTCAAAAGGTATTAATGGCCACTCATGTGCCACATCAGAACGCTTATCCTTGGAGCCATCTGGCGATATTTACCAACACATAGGATGAATAGGTTAGAAATCATAAAGTTTGTTATGCGTAGGCTCATCAAAGGTCGCGGAAGCTTAACAACATTTCTTCTGAATCACCGAGTTGCAAGTGTGAATAAGTGTCGTTGATGCCATGCTGGTCTTGTAGTTGAGAAAATGAAACCCCCAGAGAGGACGAGAAGGAGGAAGCTGCCTAATATGCAACTCGGAAATATAGTCATGCACATCCACTTTCGTTTTCTTCCCGTTGTGAGTCCACCTCGTGAATCCTTTTGCATGCGCCTTGTTTTGTGACCATTTCGTGAGAAATAATTTAGATGGTCTTCCTTTTTCATCTCTCTAGCATCTGTGGAGATCTGGAGAAGGCGGCTCCGTTGTTTCCACGTAATCGCGACTGTTCTTTAACTAAAAACGCCATAACGGTGACACTGCATTCCTTGAAGGGAATAAAAAAGAAACGCTTCTGCTGACCCTGAATCGCTATCAGATTCCGTTCTGTACTCCTATCCTGAAGATTTGGATCGATCAGCTTTTTGAAGAATAATACGCTCCAGTGGCTATCATACCCCTGACAGCCTCTCTCAGATTACCAGAAGTCTGCACCGTTACTGTACGCATCTTTCAGTCGTGAAAGATCCTCTTGAGATAGAATCTGCACCAGCAACCACACCATGCTCACCAGTGCCTCCACATTCTACACCACTACTGACATAAGAAATCGGTCTATTGCCATTGAAAAAGTTCGAATCTGGATTCTCACTTCCTTATAATGAAACCTACGGGATCACTTTGGCTAAATAAAAACGATCACAAATTCAACTCGTCGCGGCTGATTTTACTTCGATTCGTGCAACTTTATAAATATCCGAATGCATTAATAAGAGAGCAACCTCCCTATATGAGACATGAGCTGTCCTTGCCGCCACCCCAGTTCGAATCTTGGGATCAACAATATATGACAATGTATAACAAGAACCCAGAAACATTTTTCGGCACACAACAACCTCGTACTGCTAGATAACAAATTTATCACGGTATCGAGGAACCCGTTACATCATCACGAGAGTCGAGCTCGATCTAATACATAGATTAAAACAGTCTTAAGCAGTCGATATTCACCAATTTTTTCTGAGAGATTTCTTACAGCTGCAAGGATCCATTTGAATATCGTATAGCTGACCCACATATGTTAGCCAAACCCCTTTCGGGCCGTTTGAAACCCTGGAAACCCTAGGCTACAGATAATGATATGCCTCATCAATTCGATACCAGAGATAAATGGCTCATGAGTCTCAGGATTTTCGACCAAATGAATGTACTTTTCCCTGCCAGAAGTGAGCAGTATAATATTCGTAATTAAATGGATCATAAGTTTCAGCTGTTACATTTTTCACAAACAACATATCCACTACTACTTCTGCATCAGTCTGATAGAATTTCACGATCATATGCCATTCACTTGCTTCCAATCTGATTTCTATCCATCGCTCGGTCAACTTCTAGCTTTCGGTCATGCCACCATATTCTGCAATCAAATTTTCTTTGTCTGATTTCTGATCATATGTTTCTTCACCCGATCTAAAAAGAACTGAATACACCAACGCTCTAACACAAAATGCTAGAATGGGAAACAAGAGCAGCAGAAATTGCACAGTGGCCTTAACCAATTGTAGAGAGACTGGGGATGAAATAACAAATCCAGGCAATGTTGAAAGTGTTATTGAAATAGATGAAACTGGCATCATATTTTTCTCCTTTTGTGTCATTTGGTCCAAGCCCATTGTTCTACTGAGAATCCATTTCAACACCTTACTAACGGTTGACCTTCTTGAATCATATATAAAATCTCAATGTAAATTACTCTCAGGCATCGTCCAATCCTTGGTTTGAATAATCTTGAGATCCATCTCCCAAAGTAACTGAGAGACATTATTCAACAAGTCGAACCAGTACTCCAAACAAGTCTGGCAGAGGTAAACCTACTTTGGCTTTGGCTCCCTATTTGCCACATAGTAAAATGAAGCAGAGCTCGGAGGACAGGCTGATGTGAGGCCCATCTTATTGGCGAAGCTAGAATATTACTTAACACCATTTCCCATCTGTGGATAAGTCTGTTATGATGACTGAGAGAGCATCTGAGCAAGCAATCTGAAGACCCTGGGCCTACAAGCCACTTGGAAACCAAATCTCTGATCTGATGGTGAGCTATGATCTTGAACCAAACCACAAAAGGAGATCTCTGTGTGAGAGAAGCCATGGCTGCATGCTTCCTCTTGGGCAGCGCAATCAATTTTGATATCTGTTACAACAGTGCCAATGGATAAAAACTTCTCGTCAAGGGTATATTGCTTGGACACAGTTTATGGCAGAGCTTTATCAATGCTTTGACACTAACACCAACCATTTGGGTTGTTTGACAAAGTTGAAACAATTAGGAACAGTGGAAGACTTTATATCTACCTTTGATCGCTTGGCTTTTAGAACAGAGGGCATGTCTGATGCCTTTTCCAAGAGTGTTTAATCAGTGGCCTCAAGGATGAGATTCGGGCCCATGTCCTCATGGCTCGGCCTCATAGTTGGGTGGAGGCTACTAAAAGAGATAAAGAAGCACAACAGGTGGTATCCTCTCAAAACCAAAAACTCTCCTTTATCCCTCGCCCTAAACCAGTAAATCCCACTACTCCCTCTGCTCCACTAAAGATCTAAAAATTGACCAGGGCTGAAATGGATGAACACCAACTCAAAGGACTTTATTATAACTATTATGACAAATATTTCCCGAACCACAAGTGTAAATAATAAAAGATTTTTAAGGCCATATCCGAGGATATTTCGGAAGAGGATGTAGAAACTCCCCTTGTGTCTGAGTCACCTGAATCCATTGGCATAACCCCTCCCTTAGACCCTCACGAAGTAGAACCGGTCATTTGCCTCAATTTTCTCATTGGCTTCTCCACTCCCCGAACCCTCAAGCTAATTGGTTACGTAAAGCATTGGAAGGTCATTATTCTGGTTGATAGTGGCATCACCCATAATTTTATTCATCACCACTTTGCCCAAGAAACTCATTGCTACATCCATGCCATCAATAATTTCCAAATCATGATTGCCAATGGTGGTTCCATGAAACGTGGAGGGAATTGTGAAAATGTGCATCTCAAAATTGGTGACTACCACCTGAAATCCCATATGTTAGCTATCGACATGAGAGGTTGTGACATTGTGTTGGGTGCAGACTGGCTAAGGAATTTAGGTCCCATTCTCATGGATTTTAAAGACTTAACCATGCAATTCGACCAAGAGGGCTACCAATATAATTTCCAAGGCATCACCGCCAGTTCACCTGAGATCATTAGTTCCCATCGCATGGAAAAGCTTCTAAAAAAAGGTCATTCTAGTGTTATCACCCAAATCCATGCCATACAAGCTACATAGACACCCTTGGTCCCGCAAGAACTCCAAGCCATCCTTTCTAAACCTCAATTGGTATTTTCCACTCCCCAAGAACTCCCTCCTTCCCGTGGTGTTCATGATCATTCCATTCCCCTTGTACCTGTAAGCCTTCCTCCCAATATCTGTTCGTATCGTCACCCATTTTCCAAAAAAATGAAATTGAGAAAATGGTCCAGAAAATCCTTAATGCAGGCATTATCTTCCCTAGTACGAGCCCCTACTCTTCTCCTATGGTCACGGTCCTAAAGAAAGAAGATTCTTGGTGAATGTGTCCTGACTTCCGTGCCCTCAAAAAACTTACCATCAAAGACAAATTCCACATTCCTGTCATTGATGACCTCCTGGATGAATTGAGTGGTGCCCAATTCTTCACTAAACTAGATCTTCATCTAGGTTACCACCAGATACATATGAAAGAGGCAAACATTCCCAAGACTTCCTTTAGAACTCATGAGGGCCACTATGAGTTTTTGGTCATGCCCTTTGGCTTGTGTAATGCCCCCTCCACCTTCCAAAGCCTCATGAATCATGTCTT
>ML780303.1:464615-481120 GCA_009831015.1 Picea engelmannii
ATGAGTTTTTGGTCATGCCCTTTGGCTTGTGTAATGCCCCCTCCACCTTCCAAAGCCTCATGAATCATGTCTTCCATCCTTTTCTCCGCCATTTTGTCTTAGTTTTATTTGATGATATCCTCATCTATAGAAAAACCTAGACAAACCATCTTGCTCATGTGGATCGAGTTCTCCATCTAATCTCTTAGCACCAACTTTTCCTGAAACAATCTAAATGTGCTTTTGGCACCTCAAAAGTAGAATACTTGGGTCATCTGGTTGGCAAGGATGGCATCAGGGTGGATGCTAAAAAGATTTAAGCTATGCAAGAATGGCCTCACCCAAAGACTCTTAAGAGCTTGCATGGATTTTTTGGCTTAACAGGGTATTATCGCAAGTTTGTTAAGAATTATGGGAATATTGCAACACCTCTCACTGCTCTCCTTAAAAATAACTCTTTCACTTGGACTCCAACCGCTGCTCAAGATTTTCAAACCTTGAAGATGGCCATGTGCACCACTCCAGTCCTCATCCTTCCTAATTTCACAAAGACCTTTGTGTTGGAATGTGATGCCTCAGGGAAAGGAATTGGTGCTGTCCTTATGCAAGTGGGTCGACCTTTGGCCTTTACCAACAAGCAACTATCTGAAAGAAATCTAGGCAAATCCATCTATGAAAAGGAAATGTTGGCTATCTTGCATGTCGTTGATCTGTGGCACCCTTATCTATTGGGGAAATGTTTCTAAATTAAGACAGACCATAAAAGCCTCAAGTATTTTCTGGAACAACGCATTTCCTCCCCAGAACTACAAAAATGGGTGACTGAGCTCTTTGGATATGATTATGAGATCATTTACAAGAAAGGAAAAGGAAATGTGGTTGCAGATGCACTTTCCTGCAAATATGAAGCTGAAGGATCCCTTTTTTCTCTTTCATTTATTGTCCCAGATTGGCTCCAAGCCGTTCACCAGGAATGGCTACAAGATCCCAAAATTTTGCAGTTGATCCAACAATTGCAGTCCAATGCTCCAGCTTCCCCAGGGTACTCTTGGCTCCATGATGAACTTCTATACAAAGGTCATTTGTATTTAAATAAACAATCAAAGATTAAATCCACGGTACTTTCTGAGCTTCATGCTACATCCACAAAAGGGCACTCCGGGTTCACCAAAACCTATGATAGGGTCAAACGTTCCTTTTTTTGGGATGGTATGAAACAAGACATTCATAATTTTGTCACTGAATGTGATGTATGTCAATGCAACAAGGGAGAAATAGTCAAATCTCTGGGCACACTACAACTGCTCCTGATTCCACCTGCTATTTGGAAGGATATCTCTATGGATTTTATTACGGGCTTACCCAAATCAAGAAACAAATCAGTCATCATGGTGGTTGTTGATCGCCTTTCCATGTATGCTCATTTATGTTCCCTTCAACACTTGTTTACAACATCCACGGTGGCTCAAATTTTCATGGATCAGGTCTTCAAGCTTCATGGCATGCCACACTATGTTGTTTCTAATCACGACCCAACTTTCACAAGCAATTTTTGGAAAGAATTGTTCAAGATACAAGGCACCGAATTACATCTCAGAACAACTTATCATCCCCAGAATGATGGCCAAACGAAAGTTGTCAAAAAGTACTTGGAAACATATTTGAGGTGTTTTTCCTCAGAAAAGTAAAATTAGTGGGCTCAATGGTTACCCCTAGCTGAATGGTGGTACAACACTTCATAACATACAAATACACGCATCACTCCTTTTGAAGCATTATATGGACAGAAGCCACCTTTAGTTCTCTCATACTTACTAGGTGCCTCGAAGGTCCAGGCGGTTGACCTAACACTTATGGCTCGAGAGGCTATTCTTCGTACACTCAAAGAGAATTTTTTCATGGCACAAAATCACACGAAGCAACAAGCAGATCAAGGTCGCTTTGAATGCCAATTTGCAGAAGGGGATCAAGTGTTTCTTCGACTATAACCTTACAAGAAAACTTCCCTCGAGGCTGAGCATTGTTAGAAGCTAGCACCCAAATTTTATGTTCCTTATACGGTTCTCAAGTGCGCGGGACAAGTAGCTTATCAGTTAGCTTTTCCCAGCCATTCGAAGCTATATCCTATTTTTCATGTTTCATGCTTAAAGAAGGTCATTGGAGATAAGTGTCAAATTCAAACCAACCTTCCAGAGTTAGCTGAAGAAGGATCCATTTGGCTACAACCAGAAGCAGTTTTGGACCAGTGTGAGCATCACTTACATCAGAGAACCATCAAGGAAGTGCTAGTCCAGTGGAAAGATACAACTCCAACAGATGCCACTTGGGAACCAACTACCATTCTGCAACAATTTCCTCATCTCAAGCCTTGAGGACAAGGTTGTTCTTAAGGGGACGGACTTGTTAGGTTCCTAACCTGCACATAGGTAGAACAATATATTTAGATGTAATAAAGGTCAATATTAATAAGGCCTTTCAATAAAATAGAATAAGGCGGATGTAAGAAGACCTAATAGAATCTTTTGCTTCTAGAAGGATCTTCATGTAGATGCTTCTTTTTAGTATAAATAGGAGTCGAGGGTATGAGAACCCCAACTTGGATATTATTGTAATAGAGATTTTCTCAATTGGAGGTTTCCCCCTCGAAGAGGCCCGTGAACATTGCTTTCAGATTCAAAGTGCTATTTCTGTTATTATTCTCTTATCATTTCAGTGCTATTTTGGTGAATGTTCTTGTTATATTGTTGTTATTACAGATTCTACACATAGAAGACATTATGGGGTCAATCCCTGCTTGGACACACATGTGGGGTCAATCTCTCCTTGTATGGGTCTGCTCCTCTGTAGCCTCTCTTTACTGGTAGGTGGTATTGATCCAATGCACATGTCAATGAGTTTATCCTCTATGCACTCTTTGTACTGGTAGGGGGGGTTTATTCAATGAAAATATCAATGGGTTGATCCTCTGCACACTCTCCTTACTGGCAGGTGGGGTAGATCAATGTAGAGGAAACGCTCAACCATAGACAAGATGAATTTTGAAATACAATTTATGTGAAAATTACCTCTAGATCCAGATTTGATCAAGAGGAAAGAAGGCCCAACTCAGTGATATTTTAATCATTTTAAGTTTCTTGATTTTTATTGTATAAGTTACATTTCTTATCACTGAAATTACAGGGTGACGATAATGCTATGCTGATGGCATGACTCATGGATTATGGCCTAGAAATATAGAGATATTTTCTAGTCTTTGTATGTCTATGCACTAATGATGTTTTTAATATGAAATTTTGGACTAAAAGGCTATGAACAATAAGGGATCAAAGCACAAAAGTGACACTAGCAATGATGGAAATGTGACAGAATACGAGCGTCTTCGTAAAGAACATGTCACAAGAAATGAAGAATATTTATCATCTAGTTTGGAAAATAAGTAAGTAGTTACTCCTCTTACCTTTTCACTTCTATGCATATTTCATGAAAGTTGTATATAATATATTTAATTATATAGGCCATATATGATTTTGATAACAATTTGATAAGTTTTATGTTTTATAGGGGAAAATTGGATTATACAGAAAATGAGCAGAAACAAAGGGAAAGAAAAGACATATTGTTGCCAACTCATAGAAGATAAAACATTGGTAGATCAATACATGGATATGAATATGACAATAATAATTATCATTATCCTAATTTAGCACATGATCATGACCAAGATATTCCTGATAGATTGATATATGGACCATCAAATTTTGTGAGAACTTTATTTAAAATTAAAGAAAATATTTGAAGGAACATTTGAGACTGGTGAGCTACCTAGTGCCACATATGTTTTGTCCAAGGAGAAACCAATTCATCCTTTTTCCACATAAAATACACTAATTACATCTCTTCCAAGCAAGGTGCTAGAAGCTACACCTACTATATCTACCAATCTTAGTGGATTTTCACCACACAATTCTGGTTCTGAATATGTAAATTTTTTTTCCACAAGAATAAGAGTTATTCAAGCTATGTATAAGTCTACAAAAATGGGATCCAAAGAAATGAAATAATAAGGAAAGAAGGATTACTTGGTGGAGGTAAAAGATGGCCAACCTACTGGAAAAAATGCTTCAAGGTGGGTCTCATAGTTGGTCACGAGAATCAAGTCTCAATTGGATGTTACCAAATCCAACTTTTCAGATCAAGATCCAATAAATGTTGATCAAGTGATACAAAAAATGGAAAATATTTTTGAGACTGTCTGTGGAAGGATATTCGCTAAATATTACAAATTGAGAATGAGAATTTTGATGAATAATTTTAGACATAAATGAAAAAAATCAATCTTAGATGGAAAACATAGGGAGATACTTTTGACTTCCAAACCATGGGAATATTTTAATGAAATTGTGCTTTCTAAATATTATTTGGCAAAGAGTACAAGAGAGAAGAAAGCCTAGAGATCTTGTGAAGGTTCGATATATTTATAGTCAAGGCAGGTTGCAAGAAAAAAAAACACATATTTGTAAGTATATGGATTTTTCGCTAAAATATTGTACATTGTGTTATGCATTTTGATTTGTATATCCAACTAATTGTGTGCTAAAAATGATTTTTAGGTTGAAGAAAATATTAGAGAATTGGGTGTGAAATAAATAGCTCAATATATGGAAAGAGAAAATTCTAACGATAATAAGATGCCAAAAAATACAAAAAAAAGTCCCTTGCCATCCGTTGAACTATGGAGAATCCAAATAGGAGCCACATCAAATTTTGAAACCCCTAGTGATGATTATAATCATGCAATGAAATGTATAAATGGGTTGGCAGAGAAAATGTCATCCCTAGTATCCTCCATTAAACCTCTTGTTATTGCATGGAATAAGGCCAGGGGATTTGATTATTTAGATGAGGTAAGCTCACTTTCATTCCCATGTAACCATTTATTCACTTGAATTTGTAATTTGTTGATGTTTTGCTTCTATTTTCATTCACTCACAAAGCCTATTTTTTTCAATGGCAATGTCTATCAATCATAGGAAGAAATTGTATATTTGGATGGTGAAAGACTTTGAAAAGGGCCAATAAGTTTCAACCCTCATGTTATAATATTACATGCACTAAAACATGCGAAGGTATGGTCCTTATAGCAACAATGGTATTTTAGAAGATTTTAAAGAATACCTATTTTTAAGGTATGGTCCTTATCACATAAAAAATATTAAAGGAAAACATGTTATTGCAAAAAATCTAAAATATGACAACATTGATGCGCCTGAACATTTCCAATTAGTGTAAAGCTATACTGGTATTTCAAATATTGACTCTATAGTGAGTGCATTCAATTTTGTTATTTCAATAACTATATTTCTTTTTAGAATATAATTGTAATAATTTTTTTCTAATATTTAAGTATACTTTTTTTTTATAGTGCCCATTAATTCCAACAGAACATGAAGTACTCTAGGAAGGGGATAAAGTGAAAGTATTATATCCACATGAGAGTGCTAGTGCCAACATTGGATGAATTCACTCACTTTTTGTGATCCACAAAGTGGCCCTAAAGATCCAAATGTAATTAGCATTAAGGTCACAAGTAACATCCCCCTTCCATATGGCAACATATTTGGTAGCACAGTATGATACTATCTCTGTGTATTTTTGTCTCTGTTTCTATGTTAATATAATATAGCAGGTACTACCCCTATTTTACTTAAAAAAAATAAAAAAATACCCCTTCCATATGTTGATAAAATAGATGGATGTAGCCACTTGAAGGAGATGGAAGGGAGTTTCACTCAATGGCCAAAGAAGTATTTGGAAAAGTCATCTATGTAGATTATTTTCATGTTCTTGTCGCAAAGCTTGATGTTGTTGATGTTGTTGTTGAGAGTACATATTAGTGTTGGGTTGTTATCATGGGGATCAATGCTCATCATGTTTTATGAATTAATTGATATTTAGTTGGAAAGTCAAATTATATATTGTAGTGCTATACTTTTTGTATAATATTTATGTGGTTAAAATCATATATGTTTGTACTCGATATTATTTAGTGTTGTTAATTAGTCCACATATTCTGTTTTATTGTTGGCCAATGAGTATAGAATTTTATTGCATATCACCCTTGCACTCATTGTTGTATTAATAAGATTAAAAGAATATTCAATCAACAATTGAATTATATGCAAGTGCTCCATTCCTTTCTTGTTCCAAATCCTCTAGTGCTTATGTATATTTCTTTGATTATATCTACAAGATTAACAATCATCCATTTTAGAGTTGTGAGAATCTCATATGTGAGGTGAAGAAGGAGGAATGATTCTTTTTAGTCAAAATATATCTTCTCAATGGAAATGCTAGCCAAACTAGGTTCATAATATTCTTGTGAATACTTGCCAATCTAGATTCAAATTTTTAATAGGTAGTCCTTTCTATTATATAACCCCTATTGCTTTGTTTTTTATGAAGAACTTGGTTTGTTGTTTCCAAAGAAATAATTACATAGTTCATAAAACTCAGTAAATAATTCATAAAACTCATTAAATAGTTCATAAAATAATGAGGAAGGAAGATTCTTAGTAATGTGAAATTTTGTAATAAAACTCCCATGCTATTCGAGAGTTCTCTTTAAAATGTTACCCATGGAATTGTCACTCAAATGAAGAGATAATATAATTTGATGCCTACAAAATTTAAAAGGTTGGGGCTGTTGGCCTATTGTGAGAGGACAATGTTTATAAGCTTGTTTCACATTTGTTCCTTTAATATTATCATTGGTATTTTACAACCATTCATATTCTACTAGAGAAAAACAAAAGGTTGTAATCAGATCTCAAAACTTCTTTTTCAAATTTCTGTAGTTTAGGCTTGTTGGTAAAATCATGCCAAACAATTTCTTGCTTGTACAAAGAAGGCTTCTTAGCACATGGGTTTCCATAGATATTTATCTTCATTCTCATTTTTTTAGAGAGACATTGTCATCACACATTTTGCAGTGATAATTATATAGACAATAATCAACCTTCTTTTCACATGCTAAGTTTCCTCATGAAACTAAAAGACAACTATGGAGTGCTTATAGGAGATGTTTTTGTTGCGTCAAGTATGGAGTTTGGTTGATTAGCAACTAACAAATTTATTTACAATTAGAACTTTTATTAAGTCATGGATTCTTCGAGTTAAAAGTGAGCTCTAAACTTTGATAAGTGGGGAAACTTATGGAATTCTATTGGTGGTTGTTGGCGTGCTCTTCTTAAGAGGTAGTAAGAAAGTGATATAATACATTTATTTTTTGGCCAAGTATGGCTTGTGAAGAATGGTCAAGTATGATATCAAAATTTACATTGGTAAAATATGTGTGAGCCTTATCCAATATGTTTAATGAAGGAAAAATACTTTCAATCGTTTGACCATTATTGTTGTCATTATTTGGAGAAGTACTAACTGTATATTATGTTGATGCTTCTCATTTTGAGGAAAAGGAAGTGCCTATGATATATGTCTTTAAATGTATTTTATGCCAGTGAATTGGTTCCAAAATATGTTAATTTGTAAATATTACTTGTATTTTGATGCATACAAATGACATTGAATGGAAAGGTTGAAGCTTTGGAAGATTGATTTGACAAGTAGAAAAGGAAAAAGTACCCTACATACCTTTCTTTTAGATTTAGGTTAGTTTCATTTGGTGGTCGCAGATCAACTATTACAACAAAGGAGGGACCATTCTGGACATTTCTTGTGAAATGATCCTCCTAGTGGCTGTAATAAATTTCTGTTAATGGTTGTGGCATTCAGTTGGTTTTTTTATTAAAGGTTTTCGTCAAATAGTTGGTCAACCAGCTTAAAAATTCCTCATGAAACCTTTTTTCTCATGCTATAGGTTTAATGTTGGTTTAGGACTTTGGTTAAACACCTTTGTTAGCATTCTCACACCCATTTTGACTATTTTTAATTTATGAATTTGATATCTTATGTTTCCATGTGTGTTTGTTGTAGGTAATCATAGTTGAATGCCAAATAAAATGGAACAACATCTATATAAAATATCACAATAAGTAATATAGAAAAGTAACTCAATAAGAAATCCAACAAGTTCCAAATCTGAGCTAATTTATTCATGCTTATGACCTGGTTAAAAATGAGGTAGCTCAATGAATTCAAGACAACCATATAGAACAAATTATAGCTCCACAGAGATACCAAAAAGATTTCTCAAGGAATTGGTCCTCTTCAACAAATGATATTGGCTCCCCCAAATAAAATATGAATAGTAAAATAATGAACAACCTCTACAAAGTGGTAGGGCCTGTTGTGAGTCCAAAATGACCCAGGTATGGAAGAATTCATTGCCTCTTTATTTTTCATAGTCTCCACACCTAGTAATATAGACTAGTTCTGTAAATACAACCTACACAAGCAAGCCTCAGCCTTTTCTTCTCAATAATTCTCCCTCCTCATAAAAGACTCGACCCCTAAAAATAATATGACCCTCTTTCAACAAGAGATCACCCCTACTACAGGAATAAATACTACAACAAAGAGTATGGTCCTCCTCTAGATGAAAATGACCCTCCTTCAACTGTCATTTCATCCTAGCCACAAGAAAATTCCAGTCTAGCCTTGAACTCGGTCTGAATAATAGATTCAGTCTCTCTTCAAGATGATTTAGCCTCCCAAAATAAGCATCTCAACCAAAAAACCCAGCCACCACAACCAAGTTACAACCCCCACCAAGATCCAAAATCCATACAAAATGAGTATTACCTTGAGCCAATAATATCCAATGAAGAACCTAGGTGAGTCTTCCAATAATTTGGCTAGGGTGGATCACTCACCATCGAAACCAATCTTGATTAGCTAGCATGTATCTCTCACCACCGAAACCAATCCAATTAAAGTTTAATCCAAACCCCCAAAGGCTCCAAGAGCTCTCTAAGTCAAATCACAATAATCATTACACATAATGAGAGGAAACGAGATCCTATCTCTTCTTTATACCCCTTTCACCGTTTTCTCCTCAAGTGAATTTTTAATTCATCTTTAATTTTTTCTCTAAAATCAATTTATTCATTTATTGGAACTTTTTGTTTTTCCAAAAAGTGATTTATTTGATTTTTCAACATATTCGGGTATTGGAAATCACTTTTGATCATCCCATCCTATAGATATTTCTGCCTTGGTTTTACCGAGCTATTAAACTAAGGTATGTCTCCAAGAAACAAGCTCCAAATAGTACTTTTTGTGTAATTAATTAAAATATGCCCAATAATAACCCCGTTTTATGGGAATTGTCGGAATGCAATGGAACTAAAAACAATATGTGCAGAAGTGATTCTGATGATGAATAATGGTAAATAAACTAAGTTGGGCCCCATAAAACTCCTCCAAACCTTCTGGGCTCACTGATGACCTAGTCTCACCCCTCTGACCTGGTTGACTCATGTCTCTTGAAGTATCTCTAACCGCATAATAAGGGAATCCAAAAATAGGGACATGACAATCCTCCCTTTCCAAATATTGCTTGCCCTTAAGAAATTATATAAAAACCTGGTATGCCACAAACTGAACATGACTTAAACTAAACGTGATACCAGGGTCCCAAAATGATCTCCAGAAAGGACCACCATGCTTTCGTGACACCACTCTGGTAATAAGCATCAGACCAATGTGTCTAGTCTACATCCTCCTCTCCTAGAATTCCACACCGAAACACTTTTAGGGACTGAACTTAATGTCATGAATCATGTCCTGCAAAGGTATCTCCATGAAACCCAAGTCTGCAAATCCACTAACAACCTCGATCCTAGGTATCTAAAAATAAGGTCTGTCCCATCATTTGGAATAAGTCTCAACAACTCATCTACTGACATACCAAAAATAAAGCAGACAAATCGCTCTCACAACTCTGTCATTCATCACCAATAGTTGGTCCACCAATGTGCTCTATCGCCAAGGTGGAATATTCCCCATGTGTCTTGATGCAACGCCCATGAAGTCCCTCCCTATGAGAATCTCTTAGACCTGCTCATAAGTGATGAAGTCACGAGGGTCCCAAACTATCCTGTATGAAGTGAAGAACCCTCTGCTCATTGCACTTATTTGTACGGTGCCATCATATGAATATGCCCGACTACCACTGGTGAGCCAAGCGATCATAAGCTATTGAAACATGGTTGACTCCTTAGAATACCGTTCCTCCAAGAAACCAATCCTACACACTCCAAGAGTAAAATATGGAGAATGAAAACTAGAAATCCCACCTATGTTAGTTGTTGTCTTGTCAACAACTACAATCTCAAGGTCCCATGTTAGGCTCAGAGGGGAATCCTTGTGCTGATGGTGCATCCCTCTGATCACAATCATCTAACCACCATTCTCAGAGTGTTCTCTCCTCTCCCGGAACCCCCTATCATGGACCATACTCATCCAAGGCACCTCAATGAAGTCAATTCATGTGAATCCATGACTGTCCTCGATCCTGGGTATCACAAGGGAAAATAAAAACTCCACAAATCCTCTCACAACTTTCCCACATGACACAAACCAATCACTGCCTCAACTTTTTCAGTCATCAACCTCATCTAAGACAATCCATCACTCGGATGAATACCAAGATCCCACCTCCATATTATAACTCCACCACTCTCCATGCCCGCCGACTTCTGTTGTGCCCCACAAATAACCATCAGAGTCCAAATGAGACAAATCCTCGATGTGCAATCTCTATAGAAGAGAATGCTAGCCACTAATTTTCCAAATGAAATCTCTGTGAACCGATCCAAATAAGTCTTGATCTCATCCTTTGCACTCAACACATTGATCATAAAGTCCAAATGGATGAACTATGTCATGACCACAAGGCCCCTTATCACATCTCTCGGTCTCTAGTAATCCTCTCCCGTCCTACTGTATATAATGAGGGCATCAAATAAAATCAACATGCGCCTCCCCCATTGCATGAAGGACTAGAAGGTGACTACTGCATTGGTCAATCCCAAGGCCATGACCAAGAACTCATGATGATACCTGGGAATAAACCTGTGAGTACCCTTCTCCCTGTCCCAAGTCTGATGATATTCTAGATGAATATAAATCATCAAGTGATACACTACTCACTGAGTCTCACCCATACACTCACCGATCGTGGGTAACCTCAACCAATGGTATACCCAATGAATCTATCAGGAGGTCTTCCTGGAGGAAACACTCCAAAAATTTGTTGCACACCACCATGTGCCAATGTATAATCTCGTATACTGTGACATACTCATTTGTCCCCTTGTACCATCTAGTTCCTTGTATGTGCTACTAAATAAAACACTGTATTGATGATGACTAAACATGTACCCCAGAGTGTGTTCATGCCCATCATGTACCTTTCTACCCAATCCATGGACACATATGCTTCCTCGTGGGTTGGTCCACAAGGAAGGTGCTCAACCATATCCTTCATAGCTAAACTATGACCCTCTAATGAGATCTCCAAACAAAAGGGGTCGTGACCCCCGTAATACCAAATCATAGTGCAATCCAAACTCTCCTCAAGTACTTGCAACTCATAATTCTCCTCATCAGAGATCATCATAAAAGGATCCTCCCTCACATCAAGCGTAATACTCACGCCCTCCTATGTCATGGTTTCCAAAGATGATGGAGTCCCTGCTATAAGTAGAGAAAAGAGTGCCACGCTCAATTGATAATTTAGCTCCTCAACCTCTCTTCCCTTGTCCTCAACAAACTTGAGAACAAGGTCCCTGTCCATAAACAACTGCAAGTAGTCTGACTTCAAATACTCTAATGCATCATTGATGAGGTGCAACTGGGCACTAGTGACTCCACTTGCCACTCCACTGTGTCTCTTCTCCATCTGATCTCTCCACATAAGATCCTCAATAAATTGATGAGCTCAATTGGTCATGGTCAATACATGTGTGATATGATCCTCGGTCACCAATAAGTGATCCTCCATATCTTTCCATGCTAGAATCTTCTGTCCAATCACATCCAAATGGTCTAAGCTATCATTTGTAAGAATATTCCCCTCATCAACATCACCCAGTGAACTATGAGATACCATGCTATGATGGGACTCATGCCTGAAATCATCCTCACACAAGGTTTTTGGTTGGTTTTCACCTCCAAGTTCATCTCCTACTCTGGTATCCTCCATGCATGGTTCTTGGAAAGAAGGATCCATGTCCCCCGATGGTCTCTCAAACACCCATCCTCCATCATATGTGGGTACCATCACATCCTCATCATCATAAGAATCATAAAAAGGGTATGGTGTTGAATGATCATCATATTTAGGTTCCAACAGACCCTCATCGTCATAAACATCCTCAACATAGGTGCCATCAATATCTCCAACATGGGTGCTGGTAACATGGTCCTCAAAGTCATAATAAGTGGGACAAGATGTTATCCTCTCATCATCGGTACTAGCCACAAATCCTTCCAACATTCTAGTGTCGATGACCTCATCATAGACCATTGTTTCATCCTCCTATACGCACACCTCCACATCATGGCTAGTTTCATGATCCTCCACATGGATATGTGCTTGCACCTCCAACAAGTCCACCTATTCATCCTGCTCACCTCTTCTCCACTTCTGCTTTAGACTTTCCAAGAGTTCCTTATTCTATTCTATGTCCTCGAATTTGATGGTGAAATAGGCTTCTAGTGACATGACATCTTGGAATTCCTCACTCAATGCTTGATATTCTCTACAATAAGTGACGAGTTCAATATCCTTTATAAACTACTTTGATATTGCTTCTAGATCCATCCTACCTGATTGAAGAAGTTGCGATATTTTAGCCATGACTTTTTGTTTAGACTTCATTATTTCTTTCCTAGGAATGATACCCTTATCATAAAATTACTGCTGCTGATTTTTCCTTCACCAAATCCCCCACAAGATGGCAACATCACCAAATCTGATACCGTTAATGTTTAAGCCATTATTATAGATGTTTGCATTTCATTAGATAACAATAACATAATCCAAGATCAATGAGAAATACACAATCACAAGAGACACAACATTTATCCTGGGAAACCCTCTAGGGGAAGAAAACCCAGAAAAACTTCCTTAATATAGATATCCAATACAATACCAAGAGATCTTCATTCCTAAACATAAAGTCCTCTCCAAGATATGTGCCACTCTCTCTCTCTCTCCTTTGCCAGTAACAGATCAGAACTTGTCTCTCAAACTGAGCAAGTGAGTTGTGTCTAAATGAGGCGCTAGCCTCCTTTATTTATACAAGTCTAGAATGTGTGAAGTGTCTCTTCACTGGCAGGGCTGACTTCTCAAACTGGGTGGGTAAACCCACCTTTATTATATTTCTGGGTCTCTCTATTAACTGTTGGGGCCGACTTCTTATTCTGCCTATTACAATTGTCTTTTGACCAATCTGCAAAAGGGGATTTGGTCCTATTACAATAGCCAACATGATCAATCCATAATGGGGATTGATCCTATGCATAATATATCAATAATAATAAGAATACTCTTTGCAGTTACAATATTTCAACACTCCCCCTTAACAAGAAGGGTATTCTTCAGCAGCATCATGCGAGAGAGAGAGGCCAGCATCAAGTGCGGGGACAACATCATTAATATCATCTTGGCCGGTGTATCTATAAATCATCAGAAGTTTTCTTCATTAGCAACATCATCATGCTCAAAGGAATGTCATCATCATCTACATCAATATGTATCAATATAAAAATGATACCTCATCATAGCACTAGGATGGCCCATCACAGTACTAGACTGGCTCTATGTCACAGCTGTTAAGCTGGTAGCTTAGTGCAAGTCACATCTTTCTTTACGTCTAACAACTAGGTCAGAAGCAAGGTATACATCATCTTGATTTATGTCTAACAATTGGGTTAGAAGCAAGGAACACATCATCTTGCTTTACGTCTAACAACTAGGTTAGAAGCAAGGAACACATCATCTTGCTTTATGTTTAACAATGAGGTTAGAAGTAAAGAATCATCTTGCTTTATTTATAACAGCGAGGTCAGAAGCAAGGAATCATCTTGCTTTACGTCTAACAGCGAGGTCATAAGCAAGGAACACACACATCATCTTGCTTTATGTCTAACAGTGAGGTCAGAAGCAAGGAATCATCTTTCTTTATGTTTAACAATGAGGTCAGAAGCAAGGAACACACACATCATCTTGCTTTACGTCTAACAGCGAGGTCAGAAGCAAGGAATCATCTTGCTTTACATTTAACAGCGAGGTCAGAAGTAAGGAATCATATATACTCCCCCTTTCAGGGAGGGTCCTTTCGGACTATACCAAGCTTATCTCGAAAGTCTTCAAACTTTACACGAGATAGAGGTTTGGTCAACACACCAACAACCTGTTCATCCATGCTAACATACAGGAACTTCAAGGCTCCTCTCTACACCATGTCACAGATGTAATGGTAGCAAATATCTATGTGCTTCAACCTGTCATGGAATACAGGATTCTCTATCATCTTTATGCAACTCTGGATGTCACATAGGATCATGGTTTCTTCCATCTCTAGGTCAAATAGACTGGTCAGCAACTTTCAAAGCCATATAGCTTCACAGCTAGCAGAACATGCGGCAATTTACTCTGCTTCCATTGTGCTGAGAGAAATACTGGATTGCTTTCTACTCTGCCACGAGATCATGGCTGATCCCAAACTGAAATAGAATCCAGAAGTGCTTTTTTTGTCAGCAACGCTTCCTTCCCAATCTGAATCAGTGTATCCACTCAATGTGAAATTATTATCTCCATCATAACTGAGACCACAATCTAATGTACCTTTAAGGTACCTCATCACATGTTTTGTAGCCACTAGGTGAACAAGTTTGGGTTCTACCAGAAGCTGACTCAAGGTGTTCACAACAAAACAAATGTCTAGTCTGGTGTTTGTCAGGTACATCAATGATCCAATAATCTGTCTATACAGTGTGTGTTGGTTGTGGAGGCTGATTATCTTTCTGATTCAGAGGTCTTTTACTTTTAGCTGCGTTTATACCCCATGACGTATTTACACCCTAGAAGTATGTACACTCTTCCATGCGGGAGAGTGCAGAGGGGGGGTACCCACTTTGCGGGGTCTAGGGGGGCTATCCCCCCAGCTGGGGTGTCTTGGGGAAAGTGGGGGTTCGGGGGCGAAGTCCCCGAAGGGAAAAATTGGTTTGTAAATGTATATTGTAATTTCATTGTAAATCTAGACCATTCATTATAAGGTCGCAGATCTAACGATAGAGATTATGTTAGGGTTTTTTTCCCTAGAAGGCAACTCTCTTTTATGAGCGAAATGTATTGCAGCTATGGTTGATGGTGAATATTGTATTCTAAGATAGGATACTGTGAGAGAAAGAAGAGGATGTTACAACGGGTTTGTTGTATGTTGTATCCCTTCATATGCTGGATAATAATAAAGAAAGGACCTGACAATTTCTCTGGTGGATGTAGCCCACACTGGGTGAACCACGTAAATCTATGTCTCTATTGTATTGTGTATCTTCTGTGTTTTTTTTCTGCATTTGTTTTATTTTATTGCTCCACGGTCCTATTTTTTCTAAAAACTGGTATCAAAGCGAAAGGTAACTCGCAGGAAAAGAGGGTTCCTGGTTCGAGTGGGAGCAATGTCAGAAGATGGAAAGTTTAGGGTTGAGAAATTTAACAGCCAAAACTACCAGTTATGGAATATGCATATGGAAGACTATTTATATCAGAAGGATCTATTCCTACCATTGGGTGGAATAACAAAGAAGTGGGTGGCTACGAAGGACGAAGAATGAGATATTCTTGACAGAAAGGCTCTAGGAACGATACGACTAAGCCTGGCATCATCGGTGGCTTTCAATATTTTGAAAGAAAAGACAACGAAGGGTTTGATGGATGTGTTGGCCAAATTGTATGAAAAACCCTCGGCATCCAATAAGGTATTTCTAATGAAGACATTATTTAATATGAAGATGTCGGAAGGTGGGTCTATTGCAGATCATTTAAATGATTTTAATACAGTTACTAATCAAATAAGTTCTGTAAAAGTGGACTTTGATGGTGAGGTCAAGGCTCTTCTAATCTTATGCTCATTGCCAGAAATCTGGAACAACTTGGTCATGGTTGTAAGTAACTCTGTATCTGGTTCAAATACTTTAAAATTTGAGGATGTTGTTGGTGTTATCCTTAGTGAGGAAATGTGATGGAAAAGCACAGGTGACACATCAGGTAATGCATTGAACATGGAGAATAGGGGAAGACAAAAGGATAGAGGAAAGGATTTTGGGAACCATGGGAATTATAGGAAGGGAAAATCCAAATCTAGACTTGAGTGTTGGAATTGTGGGAATAAAGGACATCTGAAGAAAGACTATAGAGCTCCAAAGAAACAAAGAGATGGACAACAGGAGAGAAATCGGGAAGCAAATGTAACAGGTGATGTGTTACAAGATGCTTTGATTCTTTCTGTAGATAATATTTCTGAGTCTTGGGTAGTAGATTCAGGGGCTTCATTTCA
>ML780303.1:499714-538523 GCA_009831015.1 Picea engelmannii
ATGAAAATGTCTCCTTGGTATATATAGGAGACTAGGAGGTATAATTACAACTAATGGCCTAAAGCCAACATAAATAAAATAACATTACTAATATAATATGCCCCAATTAAGGGGTAATGAGCCAATATTAGGGCTTAACAACCCCCTTCCCCGTGGTTTTCAAAACAACCATGAGACCCCCCCCAAAAAAATAAAAAGATTTATGGTCATGTACTTAAATATGTTGACACACCATTGACATGGGAATGACATGGCAGTGACGTTGAAACATGACATATACAAAGTAAGATTGAAATGAAATATTATCATTTTAAATATGTTTGTGATCTATTATTGCAACGAATAAAGACACGCCATGTGTCCCAAAGGAAATATTCAACAAGAAAAGGGTAAAAGTTCATGGTTAATGTATGAAACTTGTGGTAAATGGTAACTTTTTCCATATAGAGAATGAAAATAATACTGTCGAATTTAACCAACAAAAGCATCGACAAAGCCAAAATTTCTTCAACTTGAAGAACCTTCCAGGAATTCCAAAGCGTTATTTTCATTTTAATTATAAAATGAAGTCTTCCAAGCCTGTAAAATCCAATAGAACCCGATTTGTACAAGAACAAGACTTGGGCGATAGGGATGGAGAAGTGTTCAATACTACATTGTCTTTTGATTTATTTAAAATTCACCAGTTAACTATAGAATGTTTTAGGGACCTCCATGACTTTTGTCATGCTTGGGAATCTGACTTAGCCAAATTTATAGTTCTAGAGACATAATTTCTCATAATTTGTATCTTGGTGTTCTTCAATTTATGTACCTTTAAAAAGATCCTTAATATCAAAGAATGGGTCAGTTTTTTTGTGCTAGATGCTCAATCAATTTCTGAAATGTTAAAATTGGTTGAAACACGTGAAAGTCAAATTCTAAATGAAGAAAAATTGGCTTCAAGTTTTAAAGAATTAAATCCTCAAGATAAAAACGACTTAATTCAATCATATCTAGACAAAGACACTAATGTTCTTGAAAATATTTCTACTTATGATACCAACATATTTCTTGAGATTTCTAGGCAAGTCATAGAGATTATGTGTACAATTTTAGGTTATGACAATGACAAGACTGTTGATGAGAGTATTCTAGGTTTTATGCCCTCCATCTTCCCATATTCTTTTAAACCCTATATTAAGTTTGACTATGCCCAATATTTGGATAATACCCTTCTTTTCCAATTAGTAGAATTAGGAGTGAGCATATGTTGTAGATTTCAATCTTATTTGGTGTACCTATTCTTGTATTTTCAAGCTATTAGACTTCAACATCTTGAATTGAAAATAGGGGATGGAATGGGTTACCCCTACTCAGTAATTCACTAGACTACCTTGGTTAGAAATAAACCCAAAAATAAAGGATTCTCTGAGTTTATCAATCATTTTATGCTGACAAGTTACACCATTATCCATGAAGAGGTTTATCCTACAATTTTTCCAAAGTGTAAGAAACACTTACAGTTGAAACCTGACACTAAAGTAGGATATTGGTATCTATTCCAAAACTACACAGAGATCATTATTTATGGTGTTGAGGTTCAACCTTTCTTGTTACATAAGTTTTTAATAATAATTTATTTTTCTTAGAATACATAAGGAAAAAATTAAATTTTGATCATATTCATTTTTCTTCCAAGAAACAAAACGTATCTTTCAATTTGAAGAAAGAAGTTGGACCATTTATTGTAAATACCAGATGAACATTGTAGGTGATAAAAAAATTGCTTCAAGAAATGGGTTTCCATCCGAGAGAACAATGTATGTATGATCCATATTTAATCATTAGCACTAAAATAATGTAACATGTAATAACTCCTTATGGTCATCATAGTAAACCTCAATCAGAAGAATTGGCTAATCAAGAAAGTTGGAAAGATGTGTAGAGGATATTTCAAGTTGAAGTACAAGATTATGATCAATTATAACAACCATCAATTATTGAAACTCCGTAACAACATGAGGAGACCAATACAAGAAATCATTTGTAATCTTCTCATTGTCTCATAAGTGGAAGAAGAACAACTGAGCAAAAAATAGAGGACGAAAGAATAGTCAGAAGACAAGAGTCAATTAATTTAGAGTATATCAGAGGCATCAACAAGCAAACCTATTTTCATAGTTTCCTTTCTTGGGTTAGCAAGTATGGAAATATCAAAATCCCAAGAAGGAAATAAAGTTGTAGAAACAGATAAAATAAAAAAAGAAAACATTTCTCTCAGTTCTTAGCAATGAAGAATAAGAATATTATAAATATCAAGAAGGATATATATCCTCAACTTTTGGAACATGGATACTCACAAAGTAGACTACTATATGCTCTAGATTATGAGAAAGAGTTCCAAAACATCTTAATTTGGAAATATTACTTGTATTTTGATGCAAACAAATGATATTGAATGGAAGGTTGAAGCTTTGGACAATTGATTTGAAAAGTAGAAAAAACAAAAGTACCTTGTTGACATTTCTTTCATATTTAGGTCAGTTTCATTGGGTGGTCACAGATAAACTATTACAACAAAGGAGGGTCCATTCTAGACACTTCTTGGAATCCAAAGACAACCTAGAAACCCTTAAGGTACTATATGGCCAAGTCATCCAAAGGGTATAATTGCAGGAGCAGTTTGGTATATTCATCCAATAGTGTAAAAGTGACCACTTCAAGGATCTTGTCATGTGAGGATAACTCTCTTAAAACCTATGTATTTATATATGGACTGTGAAGCAATAATATTGCACACCTGTAGCTTTTTTCAACATCTTAACACCTGAAATGAGATCTATCCATGCACATACTTTCTTAGAGAAGAAGGTATTTTAAGGGAAGAATTGGTTGCAGGTTTGTTGCTCCCCATGAGTAAATATTTTGGCAAGATTTACAACACCATATCAATGAGTGTTACATGGAAATATGTTAAAACAATGCATTTCTTGTATATCACTTGCCTCATAATCATATATCAAACATGACTCATATCTTACAACTATTCAGAATTGCAAATTCACATCATAATATTACTATTTTGTTTAGTTGTGACCAGATTTGCATTCACACGACATTTTGTGTGAAGGAAAGGAAATAGATTTGTTCTTAATGGATGGTTGTACTAGATTTTTTATTTTAGAAGCTTGGTACCTATAGTTTATTTACAACATAAATAGAATAATTCACGAAGGAATATTTTGGATCAGACCTCATCTCTTTCATGAATTTGCAGAATGCTTTCTAAGAATCTTCTAAGATACTACATTTGGAATGCACTGTAATAATAACATTTGTAGTGAAGAAATCTGAACCAAATCCATATTTGGTACTATGGGCATGGACTATCTTACCCAATCTAGAAATTCCACTCTAGTACATTCCCTCAGAACATTTTGACAAAGGTGGAGTAGCTAAGCTCATACCCATTAAACACATCTTATATAACACTCTAAGTACATCCTCATTGCACCCATTTTTTGCATGCCCATAAATCACTGCATTCCATGAGACCATTCTTTTTATTAGAATTTTATCCAAATGCATCATGTGTGTTGTAAAATTAATTTTATTTTTATTTTTTTTAAGTTATTCGAAATCATAGAATTAATAGGCTTTTAATTAAAAATTATTGGAATAAAACTTTATTTTAATAAGTTTTATAAAAAAAATTGTTTTACATATGCATGTTACAATGAGAAAGATTTAATAATGATCAATGGCTACCATTGAATTTATCCCCCCCAATATGCACGACATTTAATAGAAATGGGGGGTCTGAAATAGAATACCATAATTTTCAAGGTATGTGAAGTGTCGATAGTGGGACACATCTGTGGTGTAAACCCCCTTCCCCTCCAAAGGGTTGCTTGACCTCCCGATTTTGGATCGTTTGAGTTTTTGAGTCAGAGCACCTCCTTGGGTCCCTGCGGGAACCCAAAACTATCTTACCCCCCCCCACACACACATAATTATCCTTATATGACCACGATTGTGACCATGGGTCAATCCCTTCATGCCTCGGACTTGAGGGATATCCTGAATCCTTCTCTCAGTTTTTCCCAAAGTACTCTTCTCCGAGGTTCTGGACTCCCACCACGCATTTCCTTAGATTCACCGACCCCACTATGGTTTGGAATTTGCGACCTGGATAACTCTAGGCCTTCCGCTTACAACCTTTAACCTTCTGATTCCTGAACTCCTCAATCTGTTTCCATGTGCTCTCCTATGATCAATGATTGATATTGAATCATGAATTTAGACTTCCCGACTTGGTCTTTGTCAAGTTTTCAACTTGTTGAACCTATAAAGTACTAAAATAATTCATGGTTCTCCTCCTTACAACTTCACCAGATCCAGTGGTATGGGATCATTTGTCTCCTTCTAAGAATGAATCTTGCACTCATTGAATTTCAATGAATATTCCAGGGACTTCTTCCTTGAGCTTCCTTATTTGATTTGTTCTTTTGAAAAATCTCTTCGAACCTTAGTTGGATTCCTTTTCTATGCACACTTTGAAATATATTTTCTTCCACACTCACTCCTCTGTGGATGACTTCGCACTCCTTGCAACTGTCCTTCAACTATTTCTATCTCCCATGACTGAAATCACGTTACACTTCCTGAGCTCTAAATTTGAAAACTCTGTCACGCACCCCTTGCAGACATCAATGCACTCCTTGCATACATATAAGCTTCACTATCTCTTCTGAGATCTTGAGTCGAAACCGACTCGGTCATGCACTCCTTGTGGGCGTTATGCACACCTTGCACTTTCTCAATGAAAATAAATGATTGAAACTTATCTACCTCTCACAATGACTCATACATTCAACAAATCAAATGTAGTCATGAATTCAAGAACATAAATAATAGAGAATTTAAAAATAACAGAAACTCTACCATTCATTTAGATAGACACATAACAATACACATTTGAGACAATGTTCCTCTGTTATATTCATCCAAATTACATATATTCATATAACATTTCTCTGTATTTTCCAGCTCTTAGCTTACAATGGCAATCTACATACTAGATTTAGCAGCCTCTCCTCTGCAATAATACAACAATTTACATAAAGGGACTCTCTTGAGTTCTTCCCTCCAACTACTCTACACTATATTAATGGAATTGAATTCTATCAACTACTTAACACTTATTACAATAAATATCAAGTCAGACAGATAAGAGTGCAAGCTCTAAATCTATATTGTGATCGAATTCATAAAACAAAATACATTCCCCCATCAATCTGACATGATGGCTCAGCCTTTAGTCATTAAGGACATTCATAACTAAAAAGTTTTGTCAGATATCACATTAATACATTTATCTTTTGAAATTAAAAAATGTTTCAAAATATGTGCTAGTGCACCCAACTATCTTCCATGCTTGCTCTTTGCTAGAGATGCTCCTGCATCAGTCTGGGATCCCTTCCTCGTGGTTTTCAAAAAAACCACGAGACCCCTTGAAATATTTATGGTCATGTACTTAAATATGTTGACACACCAATGAAATGGGAATGACATGGAAGTGACATTGCAACATGATGTATACAAAGTAAGATTGAAATGAAATATTATCATTTAAAATATGTTTTCCAGCTATTGTTTTAACCAATAAAGACACTTCATGTGCCCCAAAGGAAATTTTCAAAAAGAAAAGGGTAAAAGTCTATGGTTAAAGTACGAAACTTGTGGTAAAAGGTAAATTGTTCCATACAGAAAATGAAAAGCATACTATGGAATTTATCCAACAAAAGTGTTGACAAAGAAAAAATTTCTTCAACTCAAATAACCTTTCAGGTATTCCAAAGTGTTAAGGTGAATTCCCCCTATGGATAGGTGAAACCCCCTTTTGATCAAGAACCCTTCTTTGATCCAAGATAGAAGGGAAACAAATGGTAACTACTTTTCTTTTAGGTCTCTTTCGACAAGTAGAATAGAAGAGAGAAATGGATGACACACCCTTTTATGATGGTTTTCCTTGCTGCTGCAACCTTTTTACCTTGATATCCAAGCTCCTAGGTGCAAGAAAATACCTGGAAAAGAACAAGACAAGATCCCTTTCTTCCACACTATAATGTTAAGTAAAAATAGTTCTATCTATGATGATTTTCACAACAATAGACATGTAAACACTTAAACACATAAACATTAAAGGAATAGGCCAAGTTATCTATTAATGGAAAAATGAAAAAATGAATGTACTTACAATATTTACCTTGATGTTGCAGCAACCTCCTCCAAGCTCTTCGTTCCAGCCCCTTGTATCTCACACAATCATAAGTATGATGTTCTTAAATTATCTTCCCATTTTTCACTCAAGCATGACCCTCATTATATATTGGTTTGAGTCATAACAACTTCAATATATCTTGGGAAAATGGTTGAGTATTTATCTCATAAGGTTTGGATTTGGTACCTAGGATGGAGCAAAGAGATATGGTTTGAATCCTTGACCCAAAATAACTCATGTCTCCCAAAATATTTCCCTTAGAAAAATGTGAAATGGTTGCAACCTCTCTGTCACTCCATTAACATTGAGTATAGGGAGACTATCACTCCCTAAGACAATCTAGGGGAGTGATAGTCCAGATTTCATCACTCCTTGTGTATAGGAAAGCGAGAGATGATCCTGAAATAGGGCCAAAAACTTAAGGAAAAATATGGTATTTCGACCTTCAAATGATGTATTTCTCTTCCAAATTATCTAGGGAACATGAAAAGTACTCTCACATGGTCATGAATTTGTGACACTTAATAAAGTGCATGTGACACTTAAAAAAGTGCATGCGACACTTAGTAAGGTGCATATGAAACTTGATAAAGTGCATGCAACACTTAGTAAGGTGCATACAAAAATTGATAAGGTGCATACGACACTTGATAAGGTGCATATGACTCTTGATAAGGTGCATATGACACTTATGAAACTTAGTAGAATGTGATCCATAAGTGCGATACTTAGTAGAATGTGATACATAAGCACGATACTTAGTAGTGTGGGAATTTGGTGTGTAAAAGATGCCCCCCTAAAGTGTGATATTAGAAGAAAAAATAATGGATGAAACACTTTACCAAAATATGCATGTGAGGGTGTTGGAATAGGAGAGTTGGATGAAATATGAAAAAAAAACATCAAATAATATATATGTATCATCCCCGAGGTAGGTATACCCATGCTCAAAATAAACTAACTCAAAGCATGGCCGCCAAACAATACACCGCAGATCCATGAAATCAATGACTAAGGATATGGCCACCAATAATACAATGTGGATCCATATATCCATGACTCAATTAGGTCGTATCCATGAAATAATACATAGTGGAGATACAATATGAAAAAACATAGCCACATACCAATACAAAGTGTATCTATGTGATAGCATATATATATCAATGAGATCACCAACATCATGGTTGTTAAAAAAATAGGATCGCGGAGCAATAAATAAAACAAATGCAGAAATAAACACAAAATATACACAAAGAAATTTCCAGGTCCTTCCTTTATTATTATCTAGCAAAATGAAGGGATACAACCTACAACACACCCACTATACTTTCTTCTTCTTTCTCTCACAGTATGTCTCTCAGAATACAATATTCACACACATACTTAGCCACAATAAAATTATCTCATGAAAATAGGGTTTCCTTCTAGGGAGAAAAACCCTAACATAACTTCTATCGTCAGATCTACGACCTTATAATGAATGGTCCATATTGACTACAAAATTACAATATTTTACAAAGCAAATTTTCCCAAATTTTCACTTCGGGGGTGATGTCCCCTAATCCCCTACCAGGGGGGGCTAATAGAATTGTTACCTCCCCCTCCCTACACCCCCTGGTGACATTTTTTGGGGGGGAACTCCCCCACACCCTCCATTAGCGAATGGGGTCCAATCATGGATGAAAAAAACCCTTGAATCAAGAAGACAACCAAGCTCCACAACCAACAATCTCCCACTTGGAGACTAATAAAAAATACTCCATTGTTGTTGTACCTACTGGACTATACTCCATCTTGGACCTAGAAAATTTATCATCTTCACCTTCATGCTTGAAGACCAATTGAAACTGAGTAAGAGCTCAATTTGTCCCTGGTTATTACCTTTGTTAATATGTCTGCAGGATTTTGGGTAGTATGTATCTTTTCCAACTTCAAATGTCCATCTTCCAAGACAGATTGTATGAAATGGTACCAGAGATGTATATTTTTAGTCTTAGAAAGGAATTTTGATTTCTTTGTAAGATGAATGACACTTTCACTGTAACAATACAACCTACTATTCTCCTGATTCTTTCCCAATTCCTCCATAAACCTATGTAACCAAATCATCTGTTTACTAGCCTATGTAACAAAAACATACTTTGCTTCCGTTGTTGAAAGTTTAACAACATTTTACAGTTTTGAAATCCAACTTACTGATGTTCCACCTATAGTAAAAACATACCCTAAGGTGCTCCACCTGCTATCTTTATCACCTGCCATAATTGAATCAACATATCTGTGTAGAATAATGTTTGAACATCCAAAAAATAATGCATGAGTGATAGTACCTCTCAAATACCCGAGAATTCACTTTATTTACTCCTAATGTTATTTACCTGGATTTTTCATGTACCTACTCACAACTCCCACTGCATGTGCAATATTTGGTCTTGTGCAAACCATCGCATACATCAAGTTGCCAGTTGCTGATGAATAAGGGACTCTGGAAATGTATTCTATCTCCTCATGTGTCTTGGGACACATTTATTTGGTTAATGTGAAATGGATGGCCAAATTTTTACTAACTGGTTTTGCATTCTGCATTCTAAACCTCTCCAACACCTTCTCTATGTACTCACCTCGAGACAATTTCATTTTACGATTTTTCTTGTCTCTTGTTATTCGCATACCAAGGATTTTCTTTGCAACACCCATATCCTTAATTGCAAATGAATTTTCTAATTTACTTTTGAGCACATTTATATCCTACATGCTAGACCCTGCAACAAGCATGTTATCTACATACAATAGAAATATAATATAGATTCCATTTTCTATCCTCTTAAAATAAACACAATGATTAGAATGAACTATAATATAACCTTGTTTTTTCATAAACCCGTAAAACTTCAAATACCATTGCCTTGGATCTTTCTTTAGGCCATACAAGCTCTCCTTTAACCTACATACCAAATTATCCTTCCCTTTGACCTCATACCCCTATGGCTTCTACATATAAATCTCATCATCCAAATCCCCATGGAGAAAAAATGTTTTTACATCTAACTGATCAAGATGAAAATAGTCTACTAGTACAAGACTTAAAATAGTCCTAATTGAAGTCATTTTAACAACAGGAGAAAACATTTCATCAAATTATATACCTTTTTTTTGTGCAAAACCCTTTACAACAATTCTAGCCTTGTACCACTTTTTTCCTCCATCTTCTTTCATCAACCTGTAAACCCATTTATTATGCAATTCTCTTTTTCCTACAGGGAACTGAACCAAGTCCCAAGTCTATTTATTTACCAAGGAATCCATTTCATTTTTCATGCCTTTCTCCCACTTCTTTTTAGTTTCTACCTGCATTGCCTCTTCATAACTTTCTGATTCACCAGAATCAATAAACGGTAAATAATAAAATGAAGGAGATTATTGTTCAGGGGATCTACTTAACCTAGTAGATATTATAACAATACTTTCACGAGTTTGAGGTACCTGTTGCTCTTGTTGTTGTACATTTTGATTTTCTGGTACCTTTGGAATTTATTTTTTAGTGATCTCATCAAGCACTGTGTATTCTAGTTTTTCCTTTTCTTGTTTATTTCCCTGCAATGTATCTTTGTACATGACCTTCTAATTGAATATGAAATCTCTAATCCTAATGATTTTACGATTTTCATAATCCCATAAGCGATAAACAAAATCATTAACACCGTATCCAATAAAGGTACACTTCTTGGACTTTACCTCAAGATTTGTTCTATTTTCTTTATCAATATGAACAAATGCTTCACAACCAAAAGTCTCTAAAAACAAATAGTTTAACTTTTTACTTGTCCATTCCTCCTATGGAATTCCACCATCCAAAGATATTGAAGGTCCTCTGTTTATTAAGTAAACAACAATATCTACAACATCTTCCCATCACTGTAAGGGAAACCCAACATGCAATCTCATACTCCTTGCACGCTCCATGATTGTCTTGTTCATCCTTTATGACACACCGTTTTCTTGTGGTGTTCCTAGAATTGTTTTCTCTCTACAAATCGCATGGTATGAACATTAATCATCAAACTCCTTGCTGCAATATTCACCTCCATTGTCTAATCTGAGACACTTGAACCTTTTTTCCTGTCTCATTCTCAACCAAAGCTTTCCATTTCTTAAAAGTATAAAAAACATCATAATTTTGTCGAATGCAATAAACCCATTTTTTTCTAGTTGCATCATAAATAAAAGTAACATAATAACAAGAGCTGCAAAGAGATGATACCTAAGATGGTCCCCATACATATGTATGCACAATATCTAACCTTTTACTCTTCTTTTCTTTTCCGACTCTCAGAGATATGACTCTCTTCAGTCTTCCATAGACACAATGCTCGCATAAATCCAAATCAATTTGTTTAATATATGGCAACAAATTTATTTTTTGAAGTATCTGCACCCCCTTCTCACTCATGTGTCCAAGCCTATGATGCCACATTTTTGTATCCACTTCTGTAGAAGCTAATGAGATAGAAGAGTAAAAATTACCAATACATAAATACAATGTACCTACCTTCTCTCCTTTCTCTATCAACAATGATCCTTTGGTGACCTTCCACACCTTATCTATAAATATAGATATACAAACTTCACTTTCCAACTTCCATGTTGAAATTATATTTTTCCTTAAATCTGGAACATGTCTTATCTCTTTCAACAACCATTGGTTTCCATTCTTTTGTTTTATTTGTACCTTACCCATTCCAACAATTTTGCATGGTGCATCACCACCCAAATGAACCTGTCCAAAATCACCTTGAACATAATCTAGAAAATGTTTCCTATTGGGTGTGGCATAAAATGAATCCCTTGAATTTACTACCCAAGACTCATAAATATTATCTACAGAAAGAATCAAAGCATCTTATAACACATCAGCTGTTACATTTGCTTCCTGATTTTTCTCTTGCTATCCATCTCTTTGTTTCTTTGGAGCTTTGCAGTATTTCTTCAGATGTCCTTTCTTCCCACAATTCCAACACTCTATCTTTCCCAATTTGAATTTGGATCTTCTCTTCCTAGAATTCCCACGGTTCCCTGAGCCCTTTCCTCTATCCTTTTGTCTTCCTTTATTCTACATGGTCAACGCATTACCTAATGTGTCACCCATGCTTTTCCGCCGCATTTCTTGGCTAAGGATAACACCAAAATCTTTATCAAATTTTAGATTGTTTGAACCAGAGACAGAGTTAATTACAACCATGACCAAGCCATTCCAACTTTATAGCAGTGAGAATAGGATTAGAAGATCCCCAACATCATCATCAAAGTCCACTTTTACATAACTTAGCTGATTAGTAATTGTATTAAATTCATTTAAATGATCTGCAACATATCAAGCTTTTTACATATTCATGTTAAATAATCACTTCATTAGAAATACATTATTGGAAACTGAGGGTTTTTCATATAGTTTAGTCAATGCATCCATCAACTCCTTCATTATCTTTTCTTTTGAAATATTGAAAGCCAGTGATGCTACCATGATCAACCGTATTGTTCCTAGTTCCTTTCTGTCAAGAACCTCCCATTCTTCAACCTTCATGGCCGTATGTTTCTTTTCTATTCATCCCAATGGTAGGAATATATGCTTCCGATATAAATAATCTTGCATCTACATCTTCCATAAATGGTAGTTTTGGCCATTAAATTTCTTGACCCTAAAATTTCCATCTACCACCATTGCTCCCACTTGAACCAGGAACCCTCTTTTCCTATGAGTTACCTTTCTCTTTGATACTAGTTGTTAGAAAAATAGGATCACAGAGCAATAAAATAAAACAAATACATAAATAAAACAAAAAAGATACACAAAGAAATTTACAGGTCCTTCCTTTATTATTATCCATCAAAATGAAGGGATACAACCTACAACAGACCTGCTATAATTTCCTCTTCTTTCTCTCAAAGTCTCCTCTCTCAGAATAGAATATTCACACACATACTCAGCCGCAATAAAATTCCCTCATGAAAAGAGGGTTTCCTTCTAGGGAAAAAAATCCTAACATAACTTCTACCATCAGATATGCAACCTTATAATGAACGGTCCATATTGACTATGAAATTAGAATATTTTACAAAGAAGTTTTTCCCAACATTTCTCTTTGGGGGAGCTTCCCCCAAATCCCTCGCTAGGGGGGGATACAAAAATTGTCTCCCCCTCCCTGCACCGCCCTTGTGATAATTGTGGGGGGGGAAGCCCCCCACACCCCCTGTTAGGGAATGGGGTCCAAGCACGACTGAAAAAAATCTTTGAATCAGGAAGATAATCAAGCTCCACAACCAACATTGACTATAATGGAATCTTCTAAGTACTCAAACAATCTCCATCTCAACCTGAGTAAGGCATGTAACAGAGGTGCATTCCTAAGGTCCTTGTCCCAATCCCAATGTGGTACGATTCTATCCATGTGAATAGATGTGTTTATGTCTAACATGGTAGAAACCACTTTGTAATATCCCTAGGCCAAACCCAATTGTAATTGTAAATGAAAATGTATGTAAGTTGGTGAGCTGTTTGATATCGTTTTTGTATGCACCTTCCATGGTATAGTGCATGCATGTACTACGAAGTAAAATCATGAAGTGTTCACATTCCAAGATACTATGCGCAACAACTTAAGTGTCCGCAATTTTGAGGCTAGGGAGCCTTTGTGTATATGTTGTGTTTTATAGGCTGGTGAGCCAGTTTTGTGATGATTAGGATGGAGAGCCTAGATGTTAAAGGCCAATGAGCCTATTTTTGTATATGTCTCATCATTAATATAAAATACATCGTTGCATGCAGAACAACCACGATAAAAGAGTACGTGGGACTAAACTCCACAAGTTAGGGAAAAGGGGGGGGGGGCGCCAAAAGTTAAGGAAAAGGAGCTAAGCTAGGGAGATTAAGCCAAAAAGGAATATTATATTAATATTTATTAAGTATAAAGTATGGATAATTATTTTATCCTAAGTTATAAGGATGGAGACAATTGGGCCAAAGTAGCTCCCAACATGACAAGTGTCAATTTGGGGACATGCATACATATAGTTTGGACTTAGTTCATTTTCATATCATTCAGTCATCCATTCAATCATTCCATAAGCATTCACTTACTTAGTCAGTTGTCCTCTGTACCTTCCTGTCACTATACTTGAGGCTGTATTCGTACCCATAACTGTTTGTGTAGATGGTTATCTTGGGAGTTGGACTGAAGAAGCGGGTTTTCATACCCGTGGAATATTGAAGAAGCAGGTTGTCAGGATTGTGAGAAATATCTCTCAGTGAGAGAATTGTTGGGAATTTATTTTCGAAGGTGATAAAGTACAACTATAGGCCTTTGAGACTTCTTGTCTGGCCTGTTGCTAAAGCCTGAAAAGGAAGTGGGGTAGCCGAAGGAATTTTGAGTAGAGAAGGGGCATACATCTTGGGGTGGGATAGGCATGTGGGGAATGAGGGATTGTAGGATGTTAGTTTGAGTTGCCACCTGTGACGAAGTCTTTCCTATTATCTATGATAAATCATCATGGTTAGGAATCCCTTTACCCGGGTGGAGTTTAGTCCTAGCTTGGCGGTGACCCACTGTTGAGAGTGATGAGCAGTGTGGTCTAAGGCTGGGAGGCTCGTGGAAGGTATGCATGCAGTTGGTGATATTCTTACCAAGATAAGTGTCAATTGTGTGATAAATTACATGTTGCATTATTATTTACGTGTTTATTTTTATGGGTTTATCCTATGTGTGGTTTATAATTGTTTTTATATTTATGGGTATTGTCTGTATATGTTGCATTTATATGTTTACCATTATTTCAATATGAATCTATGCATTTACATAATGTATTTGTTTGTTTACGTTTTATATATAAATTTCCGCAAGAGTTCCGTGTGTATATGTTTTAATTACATGCAGTTTGAAAAAATTATGTGGCATATCTCAGTTGGATGTTGGCTATGTTATAGTATGTTGAGCAGAGAATAAAAGTGCTTTTTGGAGTAGCATGGCCCAACCTGGTTGGTCGGGGATGTTACAATATGGTATCAAAGCTTTAGTTTTCAAAACTGAGCCTGGATGGGCTGAGAAAGTTGAGTTGAAGAGAAATTTCACAAAGTATTGATTTCGAAGTGGCCAAATTTCAAGTTGTAGAGCGTCCATGGTAAAAAGTAACAACAATTGCACGAAATTGGGAAAAGCCCCAATTTCTGTTGTTAAATTCATGGGAAAATTGAGAAATTTGGCCATGCGGTGAGATATTCTTGATTTAATATCTATTCTAGCAAATTCAGACCTGGAATTGGCCGAATTTGAAGTTACAATGAAGCCATGATAGATGAAGTGAGATTAGTAATTAAAATTCTCAATTTGTGAATTGAGTTTGGGAAAAATATGTTCCAGAAATGTCAAACCACAACAAATTGTTGTTGTAGAGGTCGAATTGGTGTTATTGAGGTGAAATTGAACAAATTTCATAGTTGCAGAATGTCTACGGTAAAAATGGGGAAAAATTTAGGAAAAATCCCCAATTTCTACAGCGGAATTCACGAGGAATTAATGCACATAAAAATGAATGTGCATAGGTGGGCACACTAAAAATGCATGATGCATAGTGAAAATCTTGTGATATGTAAAATTTGGCGCCGCGCGGAAAATATTGGTGTGCGAGCGTGTGTGCTAAAATTTGGTATTGCACAGAAAAATGTTGGTGTGCGGTCATGTGTGCTAAAATTTGGCATTGTGCGGAAAAATATTGGCGTGTTGGTGCACACGCTAAAATTTGGCGCTACGCGGAAAAATATTGGCGTGCTGGTGTGCATGCTAAAATTTGGCGCCAAATGGAAAACATTGGTGTGCGAGTGCGCGCACTAAAATTTGGCGCTGCATGGAAAAATATTGGCGTGCGGCTATGCACACTAAGTTTAGCATTGCGCGGTGCAGATTGAGTGGCACATGCGTAATACTGTCACACGTTATGCATACACATATTAAGGTGTGTGCTATGTGTACACATATAATAATGGCGCGCGTGGTGTGCACAGTATTGGCAGAGCGCAGAGAAATTTTGTTGGTGCACGCACAATGTGGGTATATGTTTTCATGCGACAATTTAGTTAATGGTGCGTGCAGAGTATTGGTGCACAATGGGGGCATACTAAACCTTGGCATGGTGCAGCATGTAGAGTGAAATGCGTGCGGAATATTAGCGTGTGACACAAAAATGGTGCACGACAAAAAAATGGCCCGCGACAAAAAAAAAATTGTGCGCAATAGATATTAGTGCAAGAACCAAAATTTTGCGTAGTGGATATTGGCGCGTGACACAAAAGTAGTGCGCTCCAGTTATTGGCGCGACAGAGAAGTGATGAATGATAGTTATGGATGCGTGGAGCATGAATTACCATGTGGTGTTGCTTCACATGCTAAATATGGGTGTAAAGGTTGAAATTTATGCGCGTGAAGTCATTTGGATGGTGAACAACAACAAAAAACCAACGAATTTCTGTGACATTTTATACTGTTTGAACGTCATATTTTTGTAGTGCATTTTTGAGGCCCTTAACAACATTTTTAGCTACTCAAAATCCATGATAAAAGAGTGTACCACCAAGGTACATTGTATCATTGCATCTCAAATAAAATATCTCGAAGAGAGCTTTCTAATGGTGTAAATCATTCGTCAAATAGAGCTTTTATGAGAAAGTTACAACACAAACAATGGAGGGTAAATTTTAAGACCCAACTAACTTCGAAGAGCTATAAATTTCTGCTCCAGATTTAGATTGAGGTGCATGTGTAGTCAATGGAAATATATTGAGCCATAGAATACATTCCTAGATATGAATTAAATTTCTGGGCATGTTAAAAATGTTTAATAGGGAAAAGAAGTTACATGTAGCATTCTAGATCAAAAACATGAATTGGCCTAGAACTTCAACAGGTTGTAACTAGCATCTTGGAACCTAGAAAAAGGTGAAACTTGGAAATGATGTCCAAAATATGTATATGAAGAGAACCCAATTGATCTCCTACAAAACTCAAATGGATTAGGTGCAAAAATTCATAATTACAACGCAGAGTTGCGCCAAGTTGAAGTGTCAACAGAAAAATTAATGGCCAATTTTCAAATAACCATAATTTTCTGCTCAAGACTCAGAATTGAGAATGGGAGTAGGCACTGGAAAGGTGTTGGAAAATAGAATATAAATATTCACCCAAAAAATTGATCTAGGAATTAAATTTTTTTAGGAAATCAGAAGAAAGAATTATGATATATTATTGAACCAGAATGGTTCATATTTTTCATGAAATTGTTGAAATAGTTAGCCTGACGAAGTTTTGTTGGCTACACATTTTGCGGAGTTAACAACAACTAGATCAAATCAGGATCAACACATAGTCCATGTTAATGGAATATGCACAGGGGACTTACAACCAGGAATATGAGATTAGAGGGATGGATGTCCATTTGGGCATTGAAGGAACAAACTCCAATGGACATGGAGAAGGAAGAAATGAAAACATGAATATGGTAGAGACCATTAAAAATTTGTAGAAGGATGTCCAAAGACATAAAGATGATAATGAAATGCTTATGAGAGACATAGAGAAGTAGGAGGACTTCAATATGAAGTTAATGTAGATCTTGAACATAATAGAAAATAAATTGGATAAGGAGAGTGTCCCAAGCAAATCAGGAAGTCACAGGTCTCCTGATGGGAAACAAAGAGCAAGAAGTGTTAGCAAAAATCACCATCACTCCTCGAGGAATTCCAATAAGAGAGCACACAAAATCTCAAGTCCATCCCCTTTCAGGAAGCATGAGAGGTCTGGGGTAGATGAGCTACGAGGAGAAATGAACAAAATCAAACCTCCTACATTTGATGGTGAGCAAAAGAAGGATGAAGATGTAGAGACATGGCTACTGGGCGTGAGAAAGTATTTTAAATTGCATAATTATTCATCTCATGCAAAAGGAAGAATTTCCACCTATAAACTCAAAGTAAAGGCATCCATGTGGTGGGATCAACTTGTGAAGGTGCAACTATTGTTGGGAAAAACACCCTACAGTCTAGCAAATTAGGGTTGAACTTGCATGTATATTTGAACGAATAGAAACTACTTTTTTACCTATGTCCCAAGATTTAAATCCCTCTTTCACGATAAATGCATGGAAAAGGATCACCTACCTTATTACTAGCGTTCGATGTAGATCCTCCATTATGCTCGACTACTTGCTTGTGCTGCTCCTTCCAAAGATAACCTACACTCAAGACAAACAACAACTATGCATGCATGCTACTTCTATACTCAAGGGTTAGAAATCAAGAATAAATTAATCAAAACATAGAAAATTCATGAATTGGGACGGGAAAAGTATTCTTTTATTACCAAAAGTGAATCAACTTACAAAAGCTGAGACCGACCACCACTCCTTGAACCTGATCCTGGGCTCCTCTTCTTCTATCCTTCAACTACTTTGCATTATATTTCCTTTGGCATGAGGAAAGGCTAAAGGGTTGGGACAATGGATTACGTAAATGGGCAGAGTTTCTTCGCTATATTTTTTCCTCCTCCAAATGGTACCCCTACCCCTTCTTTAATAGGCTAGAAGGAGCTAGGGTTTTTTACGAACCCTTGGCCATGCATGGTTGGGAGTTTCAGTTAACTCACCCATAGCTTTTAGTTCTGTTGGTAGCTTTCTTTTTTTCATGCTTTAGTAGGTGCACGCAGGCTGTTTTGAGTTAGCCAGCATGTACACGCATGCAGTAATGGGTTAGGGCACGTGGGCATTTACAGAAGAGGATTTTCGAAAGAGTTTGTTCAACAGAGTTTTGGAAAAGAAGGGACATGAGTTGGCCTAATGTCAGGTAAGCATATGAGGTGCAATTTAGGGTTATAACAGATGTCACCTAATGTGTGAGGTCAAAAGAGCATCTGATGGCTGAAATACATTACCAATCTTTACTGATGTGCCGAACGATTGAGCCCAAGGATCAGGAACTAGGAGGTGTCGTCTGCAAAATAACAAAAGAAATAATATTTGGAAGCTATGTTCTCTAATAAAGGTAAAAGTGAGAATTTATGATTAAAAGAGGTAAGATCTGCAAGCTTTGTTGATTGATAAAGGTAAGAATAGTGAAAAGTTCTAGATCTGAAAGATTTGTGCTCTATAGAAGTAAGACAAGTGGTTCTAAGGTATGGATCTAGGTATGTTTGATAGAGTCTATCCTAGTTTGAAAACTAGGGTATTGGTAGATGAAATAAGGTTTGATATGTGTAGATCTGATAAGAATAGTGAAAGATATGTCGTACCTATGCATAGAAAGAATGTTTGGACTAATAAGTGTATGAAGGATCCTAGAAAGAATTTTTTGCAGGTCAACCACCATGATCCTAGCGTGTAGTACAAGAAGGTTTGGGGATCATTTAGAAGAAAGAGAGGATTAACCCTCTATTACAATTGCAAAAGACCGAGACATCTTGCTAAGGAATTCCCTGGAAGAAGACCTAGTTGTCTTTGTTGCAAAGCTATGGACCATGAAGTATTGGATTTTCCTAGAATGATTGCTAAGCTTGAAGAAATGAACATGAGACAAGAAAACCCTAAGGCAAATCAGGAAACTAAGACAGAAAACCAGGAAGAATCATAAGAATTATGGCTATAGATGAAGGAAACCATGAATGACCACTGACATGTCAGATTATCGAAGATATTCAGAGAAAAATAATACCTTGAAGCAAGAATAGGAGACTTCAACATTGACTGTGTTATTTATGAGGAAACACAGGTGAATATCATGACAAAGAGAACTTGGGAAGCTATAGGGAGGCCCATTATGACTCCTTAACTAGGAGGAATAGGACTATTCAAAAGAAAGATGATACACCTATGTGAAAAGCTCACCCGAATACCTATGAATGCTAATGGAACTTCGACAAAACAAGATTTTGAGATTATTAAATTTATTGAGGATAGTGCACCATTTACTATGTTTCTCGGAAACCCTTGGATTGAAAAAGATCAGGCCAAAAGGAAAAAAGAAAAAGAAGTTTTAGAGCAAAAGAAGCAAGAGTTAAAAGATTTTATAACTAGAAGGATCTCACAATTGACTGAAGAACAGGAGGATATATTGCAGCCATTTAACAACAGTGACAGAGATGCATGGTTGATTTTAGGGGCTAAATTTCGCTCATGGGCTAATTTTCCATGGTTTTTCCAAAAACGAGATTCCCTATTTTAAAAATGATTCGCCCAAATTCTATAGGATAAAATTACTTTACCTTAAAAATTGCCAAAATTTTATAAAAAGTATATAAAATCCTTAGAAATTTGAATATTTTTAAAAAAATATCGCCAAACATTTATAGTTGGCATATGAAGCATTAGTAATATTCGCCAAGGTTTCTACATTTTAAAATAAATTTCCATCCTTAAAATCATCCCTGCATAGATGTTGAAGTTGCAAGAACACTAGAGGACTCACAGAAGACTGAAATATCTATCCTAGATAAAGAAAGAACATTACCCTTGAAAGAATCTCAACAACGCGAAGTAACTATGTCAAAAGAAGATAAGAATCAGAACAGAAAAAGGTAGAATGAGATGAAGCTCACTGGGAAGAAGGCTATAAAGCTAAGTAAGAAGAGGGCTAAGATAAAAAAGTTGTAGAAAGATCCAGAAGAGACCTCGCAGAAGAGAAATTTGCAAAATTGGAGCTTCGTCGGGATATCAGAACAGCGACACATGGCACTTCACCATGACAAAGAAATATAGTCATTGAGGGATATTATAACCGTTCGACCGAAACTTTGAATGGGTAGAAAGACATTTATGGATAGATAGCTCACCATCCAACCATTGGGACCATGCCACAACAGACATAACAGAGTTAATGAATGCTTCATACCCGTTGCAAGCGACCCGTTTTCGAGTTACCTACCTATCCCGTTGCGCCATGCACCGACAACACTTTTGAGAATTTGAGCCACAGACTAAGTTGATTTTTCACCGTTATCATCATGCGCTTGTTTCCTATCTCGTTACTATGCCTAAGTTACTCCCCGAACCCAAGATTGTTAAACCTGAGTGCGTATGTCGAATGAATTAAGTGTTGTAAAGAAAGTTGTTGAATACATTCTAATCGACCTGATGACTGAGAGAGTCATGTCGATGTCTACAAGTGTGCAAACATCATCGAAGAGAGGACTTCCATCCTCTCCATACATTGCTCACAGAGCCGGACCATCCCAACCATCGAATGAAAAGTGAACCAAGCATAGGGATGATCTAGCAAATGCCAAGTTGATCCTAACCATATTACCCACATATGGTCCACCTCTAAGTGACACAGTAAATCGAGAGAGTGTGCCCAAATATTTCAACTACACCTTGGTCACTGCGTACCTCCCGAAGGGGATCTGCGCAGTTCGAGCAGACCAAGATAATCTTGTAGTGTTGAAGTTCAACAACTTCAACATGGTAGATCGCAATTTCTATAACATGCTCACCCCACATAAGTACCTCACCAGAACTAAGGGGAATAATTTGAAGATAATCCCACAGTGGTGGAATATGGACCTCGCGCAGTCCACTCTGCTCAATGTCATGAAGATTCCCCACTTTGGACGACAACAGGAGGTGAATGCATGCATCAAGTTGTTGTTGTCTTGCTACCATGGTGGATATTTGTGGTTAAACCACCATATATCAGTTGATCCAATGCAGATCAATGAGATCACGGGGTTAAGTATGCAAGGACTTGAACCCCAAGAGTTTTACCCCAGAAAATCCATGGATCACACTCTTGCACAGAAGATTAAGGACACTTATGGCGATGTCGAGAAGGTAAATTGAGGCTACAACGTAGATTCTATCAAGAGTGGCGTAGTATGCATCATGTGTCAATTGATTGCAGGGAATTTAGTACGAAAGAACTGACCCACCCAAGTCACTGGTTTTGTAGTCAACCTCATAGGGAAGTGCATGGAGGGTCTTCAAATGAACTGGGTGAAGTACCTAGTGAACCAATTAGAACTTGACTGGAAAGAGGCTCAGGATCAAGGGTACGAATTTCATTTCAACTGGATATTGATCCTAATTTATTTTATTTCCTGGGAGATGACGAAAGGTGCGACCTTCCCAGACATCTAGCCTTTTGAACCATTGGCCGTGAAGTTCAGTACACTGTGGTACTCGAACGATATGAATAAACAGTGGTAGTCCAATGTTTTCTTACATACCTATTACAATTAGCTGAAGATATCCATACAGTACGAACCTCACATGACTCCAAACACTCTACACTAATTCAGGCCCTTGATGAAGTTCAATGCAGACCGACATTTTATTTACATCACAGCGCACGCTGACAAATACAAGCAACAACTTCAGTCCTACTACAAGCTAACGAAGGAGGACTTGGAGGAGATCACTAAGGACTGGTCAGCGAACCTCCTTATTCCAGCAGATCCTATGGAGATATCCGACACAGAAAGCCCAGAAACAGTGCATGATACACTCGAGCCTAGCAAGACTAAGAAGACCGAGGAAATCCAAGACATAAACAACGCTTTTGTAAAGACTGCTTCTATATCACTAGAGCAAGGAGGGGATGGTGAAGATTTGAATGACAAAGAATTCGAACAGAAGAAAGGAGATGAGGTTGATCCTTTAAATAATAGGAAGGGTTCACCTCCAAAAGCTTCCTCTTGGAAGAAATCAAAAGCCTCCATGAACAAGATGCAGACTATCCTCACCTTCGATGACTTTGACTTCCTCATAGCATCCTTGGAAGATGCTTCATTGGAAATAACAAAGAAACAAGAATCAAAGAAAGAGGAGATGTATGATCACATCGAGACTAAACTCGAAGGGGTACAACAAGCCCTACAGTCTAGCCACGTAGTCTCCACTGTGCCAGGAGAACCAGACTTGGGAGATGAGTCAGCTCAACTCCACCACCTAGTTGATACAGTTGAAGCTCGTCTTCGATGAGCATCAGAAGAAACCAAGCAAGCCACCCAGGCTTTGGCACAAGTAAACAGAGTACATGTAGAGAAACGTAGTGTTGTGGAAAAGGAAAAGCTTTCTCTCAAAGAGAAGTTTGATGAGGAAAAATATCCACTATAGAAAGAAAAGGAACAGTTGCTCATGGAGCAACTCGAGGTAAAGGAAGTAGTCAACAAAGCACTTTTCTCTGTGACAATTGTAGAAGTAAAGGCAGAAGATCAAGTTACACAACAAGTAGCACATATTGAAGAATTCATCCAACAGCTACAACAACGCATCATGGACTTAGAACTATGCGTGGTACCCAAAACCCCACAAGACATAAGAGACCAAAGAGAAGCAACCACCAGGAGTTTATTTGAAAGGATAAAATATCTTACCTTGTAATGTAAGAAGCTCATTGATCGCAGTGCCTTGAAATATGAACGACTCGCTGAGAGTCCATAATTAAGAGCACTGGAGTCGCAGCTCCAAGAGGTGAAGTACCAAGCCAAAAATATATAGGCACAGTTGAATCCCCTCTCAGCTATGGAAAGAATGAAGCGATCCCAAGAGAAATAGACCGCTCAACAACAAATTCATGCTATCTAGAGCAGAGTTATGGAGGTACCTTCGAAACTCCAACCCATACAAGATAAGGCTTACCAATTGTTTACAGAAGTTGAAGGCCAAGGAGCAAAGCTAAAATAGGTTGTTAATGTAGTCGAACAATGCCTGGAAGGACATGTGAATGATACAGTCATCCAAGAGTTTGTTGACCAAGAGGTCATCGCACAACAGCAATTCGAAGCAGCTCGAACCAAGCTTGATATGTTCAAAGTAGAACTAGTTGGACCAGAGTGACTCGTGAGTGTTCGAAGTAGAACTAGTCGGACCAGAGTGACAGGTGAGTGTTGGGGGCCTATTGACCCTTGACAAAGTTTTTGGATATCCTTGGTTAAGTTTGACTATTTTTTACTTCGAAAACCTGTTGAAGGCAGAGTGCAAAACAAAGAATATATCACGGGATCTCGAACCCTTTTTGGGTCCTTTTTGGGATTTGGGAATATGTAATGGGTATGGGATGTCGACCCATGGGCTTACCCATGTTTAGGCCTATTTTGTAAAGTATGAATATATGTCTAGGTGATGTAAGAAGTGTGTGTGTGTGTGCAAGTTGGCTAAGTTATAAGAGTTGAATCTGTGTGGTCAAGAATCATAAGGCTTTGTGTATGCTGTGAGAACTTGCAGAGCTATGTGCAGGAGGTTGTAACCTTCTGTGAAAGGCTTTTTGCTAGACCTAGCTCAGGGAAGAAGGACCTAGGGAGATGCACAGATCTTATGTCGTATGTGGAGTAGGGTTATGAGGCTCTGTGCATGTAACCTATTGAAGAAGCTAATAAAGAAGAAGAGTTGGTGGACGTAGCCCCAGGGTGGGAGTGAACCATGTAAATACTGTGTTATTCTGCTATGTGCAATGCTCTGATGTGATTATGTGTTATTTTCTAAGTTATTTGAGATGATTAGATAGATCTACTTATGCTTTGTGCTTAGGATGAATCTGGATGATTAGATATGACATAAGTGATGTGATTAGTGCTTGAATCTGCTAGATAAGATCCATTTATTTGTGCTAAGTGCTTAATTACATGAGATCACGGTGAATGTTGTGATGCTCTGTTTTCTCTACGAAGTATATATTGGCTATATAATGATGAAATGATGTTTCTAATTTCTCTATTAAGTATTATAATCACAGATCTATGTCCCAGCTAAGGTTTTAGACACCTGAGTCCTGCAACCACCCCTGCCTCTACCTCGGGTGAGACTTCATTTTCTTCCCAGGTGTTGCCGAAAGGGACGGTGGTTAGGGTTTTGTTGGTGCGTTGTTGTAGCATTGAACCTTGGGCCTACCCTTGTGCCAATAGTTTGCACATGTGATAGAGTTTTTCCTATTGTCTATGATCCATTAGCTTGGTTAGGAATCCCTTTACCCGGGTGGAGTTTAGTCCCATCTTGGGGATGACCCACTGCTGAGAGTGATGAACAGAGTGGTCTAAGGCTGTGAGTTTTGTGGAAGGTCTACATGCAATTGGTGATATTCTTACCAAGATAAGTGTCAAATGTGTGATAAATTACATGTTGCATTATTATTTACGTGTTTATTTTTATGGGTTTATCTTATGTGTGGTTTATAACTATCTTTATATTTATGAGTATTTCCTGTATATGCTGCATGTATATGTTTACTCTTATTTCAGCATGAATCCATTCATTTACAGAATGTATTTGTCTATTTACATTTTATATATAAAGTTACGCAAGAGTTCTATATGTATATGTTTTAATTGCATGCAGTTTGAAAAATTTATGTGGCATAGCTTAGTTGGATGTTGAGTATGTTACAGTATGTTGAGCAGAGAATGAATTCATTTTCTGGAGTAGCATGGCCTGGCCTGGGTTGTTGGGGATGTTACACCAACAATTCGGTGTCAGCATTGTATCTTACTAGCAATTGGAAATGCTTCAAGAAAACCATACCCAGGTCATTAAAGTAAGATTACTTCAAGTTGTCAAGCTTGATATACCATTTTGTTTCACCCCCAATAAGAGTGTGTTGAAACAAGCACAACTAAATGGAGTCATATTTCAATGAGTTAGATGAGAACCACAAGTGAAAATTCGTTACATGTTCACTTGGATCTTCTCCAGGCTTGCCCTCAAACTTAGGGATGTTGGAAGGAAACTTAGTCAGCATGGGAGGGCAACACAGATCATGACAGATAAATCCATTTAAAAATATCGACGGGTCTAGAAAATGCAGAGTTGCCAGAAAAGGTAGTTTCAGTTGTGGAATATTTACATGAAAAGAGGGACCTGGATTTTGACTGGCACCAGGTTGCCAGGAAAATTTTGACTGTTGGTCGAGGTTTTGGTAGAAACCGTGGCCCTGTCCAAAAAAAGGAACATGTGCTTTTTGTTGCATCATCATTTGATTCCTGAAGTTAGATGACATAGCTTATGCATGGATTTCTCCATGTGTAGTGTTTGAAGGACCTTAGTTGGGGATGCCCCCAACCAACCCTCCTAGCATAGGTACTGACCCTTTCTTGGGATTCCATTGAGTATGGAAAGGATTTCCCTAGACCGACATCCCTTGCAAGGGAAACGATCCCTACCAAGGATTCCAAAGACCTTGTGTGGAGTAGACTCTTGTCATTGCTCCCTGCGAAGGAATGGCACCTTGTGTAGGGTTTTGTTGACCAAAGCTGGGTTCGCCCCCATTCAATAAAGAAGACGAAGAAAAAGTGTTGTTTCCAAATGCACCGAATAAATAAAATGGCATTGATTCCACTGGTGTTGTGTAGGATGAAGGTCCCAAGCTACATCCATTGAACAAACTATAGTTAGAATTAGGCACGATCGGTTGTTGAAATGTTCCTCTGAGAAACGAGGACGGAGGAGGGATGTGACCTCCACCAAAAGGAATAACATTGAATGGGGCAGTGATGCCCACGGTGGATCCTTGCAAGGGAGCATTAGAGCTCCCTAGCCCCAGACCTATGGTCTGAAGAGTAGAGTATGTGAGAACCAAGTTTGATTCAAAACCAGGCATCACGTATGAAAAGTGAGTGCCCGACATGTTTTGAATGAAGGGAACAGTGGTCAAAGTCATCGAAGGAATCAAACCACTACCCAAAGTAGTGGGTGTTGGGACAACTGTGGTCTTGAAATATAGAGGTAGGGGAGGTGGTGCAACACCCCCTCCTGTAGCAGTTGTGATGGGAGTATGAGGACTCCCTAACGAAGTAGAATCTATTGCTTCCATCAATGCTTGTCGAATGAACTGTCGTTCAGGTGAAATCACCTCAGGGGGGACTATCTAGATTAAAAGCAACGTTGATAAGTGAGTAATCAGAGGATTGGCAGGCATGAAACCTTCATCTTCAAGGTCAGAAATAATGAAATCCTTCCGTGCAGGAAAGTATTCTCTCGGAGATGTCTCAGGTACAGTTTATTTTTTCCCAGTAGCTTCAAACGATCCTTCTTGATCAAGCCTATGCCTCAACAGTGGCGTAGGTGGCTTCAAAGTAACCAATGGCAGGCCCTAAAGCCTACATGAATGGTGGAGCTATTGATCCTCCACTATGTGAAATGATCAACCAACACTATGAATTAAATCTATCCTTACGCAAAGAGAACACACTAAAAGTTCCTAAAGAAAAATCAAGCAAACAACTAACTAGTAGGAAGAACAGTTACGCCAGTCGACACTAGAAAAACTTACCACTGCAAGTGTAACTCAAACACGGAAACACTCTCTGGGTATACTCTGCAAAGCGCAACCCAATGTCTTCCCTAGGTATCATGGTATACCCCCATAGTCACCTGTGTAAGTCCGTAAAAATTGACAACTAGGTTTCCAAATCGCATTCAATCACCAGGTGGGTATAGTGGACAATCAGGTTGATCGTAATGAGAAGGATAACAAAATTTGAATCCCTTCAAGGGTACCGACATAAATTGGTCCAGAATACAACTGAGGATCTCGAATGGATTCGAGGTCCACGAGGCTCTGTAGTCAAATTTGATCAATGTGATTCCTGAGAAACACCCTCAATATGCAATCTCCACTATGCTCAGTTCGGCTTTGGAGGGGTTATCTCCTCTACCTTTCCTTGCGTGGCCTCATATTTAACCCCTTTGTTAGACGGGGTCCCGACTAAATATTATGGCGTTGGACTTTTAACACTCCTTATCGTAGATTCCAACATTTTTTTAGATGGTTTTGAAGAGTTTCCTCTTCACACCAATTTCAAGGCCCTAAAGCCTAGACTAGTTGATGGACCCTACAAACAAGAAAGTCTAATAGATATTAAGTTAAACATTGATTTTAGGGGCTTTATTTACTCAAAGGAAATGAATGTGCAACTTGTGGTGTTTGGAAGAGACAAAGGAGAATAAAACTTTAGAGCATTTATGAAAATAAAACTAGATACTTCAACTTTAAAGAAAAGGCTTGTAATTCCTTGTGATTGCAAACTTCTCAAAACAATGTTCCAAGATCCTATCACTGAAAATTTCCTAAAAGAGATTTTCATTTCACAATGAAAAACTACTTATGCTTTCAGGGAAATGAGATGGAACTTTGAAAACATAAACTCTTTTCTTTTTGTAAAAAGACAACATATGCTACTATAACCAAACTAAATGCATGAATGCAATCTCTTTTTATTTTTATTTTTGAGATGCTTAAACAGGAGAAACAAAAGTTAAAGATTTGGTTTTTTTTCAAAGCATAAACTTGAAAAAGAGAAGATAAAACCCAAGACTCATACATACCCTAAACCAATATGTGAACGTAGGGAATCCCAAGAATCCAGAGGATCCAACACTTATAGGCCAACTCTAAACCACTAAGGAAAAACTAAAATCAAGAAACAAGTTGAAAAATGAATCTGTAACCCAACCTAAGACCACTAATAGAGGCCCTGTAAAGTCCAAGAAAGTCCTGAGAAGCCTAAAGCTTCTGTCAGGAAATAGAAAAGAAATTATCTTTAAAAAAAAAAAAAACTTTCAAGACATAGAGAAGTGGGTTGTTGCACTAGCATCCTGCGTATGTACATGGGTTGTATATTGTGCAGACGACCTATGTATGCGGGCTGAACCAAAGCAAAGCACGTACACCTTTGAAATTTTTCAAAAAAAGGAAAAGGGGTTGGAGACTGATTGGGCAAGAAAGACAAGTAGGAACCTGGAAGGTGACTAGAGACCCTTGACTGACTCAGTAAACTTGAAAACTCAAAAATAAACTAAAACAAACCAATTTAAGCCAAAAACTCCCACTATGACCCTAGAGAGACTCCTCAGGACCAATTTTGCTAGCGGGGAAAATCCCCCTATTACTATACCATTTTGAAGTACAGGAAGAGTATTTATCTCCCTTAAAAGATGGTTTTATTCCTAAACTACCCCAAACTATCTAAATTAAATAAAAAGAGAAAGATAGAAAAGTAGGTAAGAAGTTGTACCTTTGGTTATAACATCCAATGTAGACCTCCTTCTCCTTTGTATCTTCCTTAGCCGCTGCTCTCCTCCCAAAGATGACCTGCAAGAACACTTAGGCAAAATATGCTACAAATGTACTATATCTACTTATCAATATCAATGTTAGATATAAACTCAAATGTGTTAATCAATTAAGCAAAAGGACACAATGTATTGGAAAAGGAAAAGAACTATTTTATTCATATGAAGATTACAAATATTACAACCTTCATCGGTTGATGCTTTGTGAACCTGGTCTAGGGTCCTCTTATTGCTGCTCCAAGTGCATCATTCCCATGTTGTCTCTCACAATCAATTGATCTCTTTAGGAAAAGGGAAAGGACTGTATAAGGAGAAAGGGCTAGAGGGGGAATGTTGAGGCCAAATCTCAGAAAGGGATGCAAATCTTGGGCTAGAAGGGGGTTCTCTTGCTTGATTATGGAATGGGACCCCAATACCTCATTTTATATGATAAAAGGATAATTATTTGGTTTGGGGATGGGATACAATGGGTAAATTGGTTGGGAAAACCTTGATAGCCCATAAAATCCATTGAATTCCTTGCAACTTTTTATTTTTTACAACTTTTGGAGGTAAAAATGGGTTGTTTAGTATGCAGCTAGCATATGTACACGTGATTTCTAGTTTGAAGCTAGTGTGTGTACATGGGAAGTAGTTCATACGTACATGCTCCAAAAAATGTTTTTTTAAGAAGGATCCTCAGTAGTGATTTGGAAAATTGTGTAAATGAAAAGGCCAATGCCATATATGCATAGGTAGGGATTTTTTGGGCTATAACATGTTCTTCTTGAATACTCATTTTATACTGATAGGATTTCTTCCACTAGTTAACTTGACTTAGTCCTATGTCTCATTCTTGTGCAAGGATTCCATTTCTTCAACCATGGCATCCTTCCATAGTTTTCCCTTTGCTAAGTCGACTTCCTCCTCGACCAACTTGGGCTCATCGTCAATGGAAGTTAACACGTATGTGGAATGGAAGCCAGAAGGACTATACCTTTCAACTAGTTTTATTACTCTTTCTGACCTACTTACGACTGGGGTCATTTGTTCATCCTCTTCTTCTAATTCGGTCAACTCATCTGAATCATCTTCTTTGTTTCGTAGTTCAAACCGAATTGTCTCAGGGTTGTTCTCATTCTGAACAATTTCTTCATGATCAAACTTACTTCTGACTTATTTGAAAACCATATCTCAATTATACACTATTTTCCTTGATGCAAGATCCTAGAGATAATGTCCTTTCATTCCTTCTTTGTGTCTAATGAAAATGCATTTGAATGCTTTCTTGTCCCACTTTCTCTTCTTTTCCTTGGGAACATGCACACATGCATCACAACCAAATACTTTGAGATGTGAAACCAAAGGATTCTTACCCTACCATACCTCATGTGGAGTCATGTCAACTAGTGTCGACGAAGGAGACATAGTCAATAGTTATTTTGCAGTGTCGACTACCTCTGCCCAAAATTCTTGTGCTATCCTAGCACCACTAAGCATGCTCCTTTCCTTGTCCATCAACGTTTTGTTCATTCTCTCAGCAAATCCATTTTTTTGTGGGGTATATGGTGTGGTAGTTTGGCGTGCTATGTCACATTGCTTGTAAAAATGATCGAATTATTTTCCATAGAATTCACCACCATTATTAGTTCTCAACACCTTAATCTTCTTATCTATCTGGTTTTCTACAAAATATTTAAACTCTTTGAATTTCTCGAAAACCTATGATTTCTTCCTTGGGAAAGATATCCATGTCTTCCTAGAAAAATCATCTATGAAGGAAACATAATACAGGGATCCACCAAGTGATGGATATGTAACAGGGCCAAACATATCACTATGAACCAGCTCTACAATCACATTTTCCCTTGTCGCTCTAGATGGGAACCCCACCCGAATTTTTTATTCCATATATACAATGTTCACAAAATTCAACTTCTAAATTACATTGAGGAAATTCTTCAACCATACCTTTTTTATGCATAGCTTGAAGTCCTTTTTCTCCAATGTGTCCCATCCTCTCGTGCCATAGCATGGTTGGGTCAACTTTATGATGACTTGTCGAGTCAGTTTGAATCGACTCATATCTATTTGAGTCAATTCAACTTTAGGAACATCAATGTTGTTACATCCATTAGAGTCGACACTGCCTACCAACTTGTATAGGGTTCCAATCCGAACTCCTTTCATTAATACCATCACACCTATGACCATCTTGCACAAATCCTTCTAAAATAGAGTCTGCACCCCTGCATCACTCATCTTCCTGACAGATAATAGGTTTCTTTCCAAATCTAGAATGTGTAGCACACCTAAAATGGTTCTACTCCTCATATCCTATAGTATCATTCGAACTCTTCCTCATCTGACAATTTTGGTTGTCAATTCGTCCCCCAAGAACATTGTTCCTCCTTTATATCGTTCATATTCGAAGAACCATTCTCTATGTGGTTTAATATGATAGGATGCTCCTAATTTGATAAACCAAACATATCGATTCAGCTGTGTATTGGTCGACGTCAAGTACATATTTCCTCCCTTATCTGCAGTTGTCTTTCTCTCAGTCAACTTCCTCCCATCAGATATTGTACTGACTTCCATTACCTTTGATTTGCAACCCTTTTTGTAATGAATGGATTTACCACATTTCCAACATCTTCTTGTCGAATGAATGGGGGATTTATATCTACCCTTCTACTTAGACTTTCTACTAGAGAATTTTCCTTTATCTTTGTCAACTGGTTGACCTCTCACCACTAAAGAATCTTTGGTTGATCCTTCCATGTTCTTTCTTCTCCTTTCTTCTAACAATGGAGATGCAACCACATCTTCTAGAACTAATGTGGTTGTATTACTCCCTATAGCCACGAATAAGCTATTCCAAGATTCTGGCAAAGAACATAATAGGCTAATACATTTCTCCTCCTCGATGATTTTAATATCCACAGAAGATAACAAGATTATAATGGTATTAAATGCATTTAAATGCCCAGTCATTGAACTTCCATCACTCATCCTCAGAAGATATGGTTTATTTCTGTGAAATAACTTATTTACTAGAGATTTCGACTATTACAAGCTTCCCAACTTATCCCACAGTTTCTTGGCTGAATCTTCACTTGAGACATTTAGCAACACCGAATCTGCAAGACAAAGTCGAATCGTACTCCTTTCTCTTATCTCGATTTTGTCTCATTCTACCATTGACATACCTGTCAACATGGTACTTGGATAGACTATTGTCCATTCTTCTCGATATACAAGGAGATATTCAATTTTAATCTTCCAGAGCTCAAAATTTTAGCCATTGAATTTTTCGATCTCTATTCTCGAGTTTCTCACCATTCTTTAACACTTTAGCAAAATATTTAAATATTTCAGACTTATGACTCTTACTGAACCTAGGGTTTAGCTCAAATCCAAGGTTGTTAAGCCAATATCTTATACCACATGTTAGGAAAAGAGACACACTTCCACGTTTAACTAGAAAAAGAGAGGAAGAAAGATATAATCAAGAAAGTAAATGACAAAGAAAACACAATACACTCAAATTTTACCCTGGAAATCCAAACCAGGAAAACGAACATTCCTTGAGCATTTTTCTCTCATGTTTTCTTATTCATTCAGAATAAAATGTTACATGTCTAAACTTGGTCCACGACTAAGACACAATCAACATCATACCCTCTTTCTTACACAAGAAAAACCTTGTATCCAATTCGTCTTACATCTACATGACCAAAAACCTCTACGAGTATTGATTCCTAAAGATTATATTTTACATCCTTACAACATGGACTATTATAGGCTTTATAGTAGGAAAAACCCTGAATAAAAGGTGCGCAAAAATGGTTAAATATCCATTGAGATCATTGGCTAAAAATCATGTGAATCTCATAATTTTGTTACATTCGACACCCATCGACTAGCAGTCAGCCTTGATTTGGTATTTAGTTGATTTCCACATGCACACTGTCAACCTATTATCAATTGACCTATTTTACTTGTTTTCGATGTATTTACCATGTCAAACCACCTCGACCATTGAATTCAACTTTACCCAGTCGAATCACTTCGAACTTCAACTTGTTTTCGATCCACCTTGACCTTTGACTTCGAAGGTCAATCATTCCACCTCGAATTTCACTACAAATAATATAACAACCCAACACAACTGACTATTTCCTACTTCACTTTAAAATTTCACCTAAGTGTTGAACTCCTATGAAATTCTTGTTATGCCCATAATTCAACTCAATTCCATGCCTCTGTGCACTGTCGACCCCCATGTCTCGAATTGGTTGGGTAGCTAATCCAACCGTTGTGCCCAATCCATGAGCATGCACATCTTCATGCCTAAACTTAGTATTTTATTTCTGCAACTTTCACCACTCTGTCCAAAATCAAACACTGAGGCAAGTGTCCACCCTTTCCACACTATTGTTTTCATTGTTCGATCTTCATCAAGGAGATCCTCCACATTGTCTAATTGTTGTTCTTCAAACCTACTAGTGCATCTATACTTTGACATCCTTTCGCAATTTAGACCATCCACACAAAAATCTAAGACCAAGGAAAGGTCTCCCCTCACTTTGTTGCACTATGAATTCACCGCAAAACAAATTCATATATGGAAACTTGACTCCACTGTCCACCTCATGGCACAATTAGCCAATATTTGCACCAAGAAATGCATGTCTATACTTCCTTTTCCCCATTACTTCATCACCCAACCATGTTGTTGCATCTACCTCTATATGACTTGGAATGGTTAGGGTTCACCCTTAACCATGTTTCCCAAAGAAAGATAAATGCCCATTCCCAAGTAATCTCTTCATGATGCAATATACCTATCTACACAATCCTCCAAACCAAGGAAATTCCTCGACTCACATCATTTTTCCAAGTCACCTCTCTATAACTCAATATCTACGATGAGTGTGGGCAACGTGCCTACATTCCTCAAATGTCCCAACAAGTTATCGAAAGTGTTACAAGTAGAATGAGTCACCTCAAAGAACTTCCATGCCTTAGGCACATTCATACCAATACTTCTCCCAACCTCAAACAATGACCCTCCCCATATATCTGAGTCATTGCACAATCATTAGCAAGTCACCAAGGTGTGTTGTATCTCATCCAATGTCCCATATCAAAGGTCAGGAAACACCACCCAAATCACTTGGTCTGTGTTCTTCCCATTTAGGTTGACTGCCAATAATTCTTGGTCTATTTATTTGATGACTCCATCTCTCTCCTAGAATGAAACTAACTTGCAGCTCCTATAAATGTCCAAACTATGGCATTGTCATTGTGAATTTCAAGTCATCGCATGACCCAACAAATCTGGATAAGGCACCTCAAACATCCTCTAAAACTTGGCACATACATACTTCACTCCCCACTCCACTGTACTGACCTGTCCAATGCACCCCATCAAAGATTTAGATATCTTCCTCAAGCCACCTCCATGACTACATCCAAATCTGCCTAAGTCCACCACAAGACTCATCCAAGTAGGTCGTCCCAAGCTCTCCACACATTCACCCAATAAAGGCATCCCAACTGCTACATGACTTCCTTGAATATGTACCACTTGATTCAGCTCAATTCTATCGGTTTTCACCATCGAAATGAATTTCACTTAAACCACCAAGTCATCTGAATTCCCTTCAAAGAACTCACTGGAACACTTAGGAAATAATAGAACTAAAAATCAACCATACCTTTTTGATGACATACTTGGTTGCACCCATGGTTTAAGTATGTTTTCTTATATCTCCACTTTCCCAAGCAACTGACTCTCCACATGAACTCCCCTCAATCACTATCGACAGCTCCAAAAACTTGCAATACCTTCATTGTGATATAATTCTGACTCCATACATCCACTTTAGAAATCCATCTAAGTCCCAAATTTCACATGCAACTAGCTGGACTCATCTCCAATGTATTTCCATCTCTGCACCTTGACTTCTTTCACTTCAAGGAACCCTGCATCCATCGTTTGACTGTCAAGTCATACTACTGCTAATTGACTTTTGTAACTCTGTTAAGAGATACCTCATCCAATGGTTGCATTCAACCCATTTGTCCAAAAACCCATCTCAACTCAACTACTATTCTTGATGATGCACGACACAAAGACGTCATGATGGAAACATGTCAAACGAACTACCTACTATAGAGTTGCTCAAGGTCGCCTCAAGTCATTCACCCAAGTGATTCAACTCATTGCAACCCATAACTTCTCTCCTTCACAATCACTTCTATGATCATTTATGTGGTTAGATCTATGACATACCATTCATTCATCTGCGTTACCCAATAGCTTGATTCACCCAATGAACTATGCACTTGGTCTCTTCAAGGTGTTCACAAAAGGTCTGACACTTACTTTTGTCACACATCAACCCAATCAAGTTTGTTCCTAGACTTCCTTTGCGAATGGTTATTCCACTTTACCGAACCTTCACCAAGTCTATGCCCAAACTACCTTTGCAATCAATTCTAAGACAAGTTTTGTGATGCGTTCTATGGTCACCCACCCCATCCAGGTGCTTCATCTTACCACAAACTCTGCTCTTGGTATATACAAGGTGTGTGCCCAGACCAACCTTCCACCGCATTGCCAATCAAACCTTTGTCATAATTCTAATACAATGTTTACGATGAACCAGTTCACTCCACCAAACAATTCACCAAGTATGTGAACATTTCCACTAAATTTTCTTCACGACAAACTGTCTTCATGTTGTTCTCTATCACCAATGTCACCACCACAATAGCAGAGCATGCTTCAACCTTTGATACAACCTATCGTCGATATAGTAGTGAAAATATCACCAACCCTTCATCAAAATATGCAACGAACAAGATCTAATACCATCTATCGTCAAGATAGTGGTGAAGAGCTCACCAACCCTTGATCAAAATATACAATGAACAAGTTCTAATACCATCTATCTTCAAGAAAGTGGTGAATATTTTACCAACCCTTCTCCAAAATATACAATGAACAAGCTCTAATACCACCTATAACACTCCCATAGTGTGCATAGCCAAATCTTGCGATCATGCAACTCTTGAGGGTGTGCGACACTATGACGTTTCTTACTTGGATTCTCAACAACACCATGTATATTTCATCTAGACTATGCTTCTTAACCTACAACATGCCCATACTCCATTCTAAGCTACCAATGAGTCACACTCCTACTCTAGTGCAACTCTTGTATACTTAGACAATTGTTAACAACTTAACATTTAGTTGTATATAAGTATACAACCATGAGATAAAGAGAACACTTGTGAAACAAAAAAGAGACAGAAAGATATAGTGTGGGAAACAAAAATCGTTCCTAACACCCAACTAAATCTTATTATTGCAAAATCATTACAAGTTTAGCACTCTCGGCATGACTTACAAATTGGTAGAGTCACACGACTCACCTCACCTCACCAAGATACTCATACACAAATTCACCACACCAATACTCTTTCATTGTAACATCTTTCACAACTTCTATGGAGCACCCCAACTTTGCATCTACCACAGAATCACCATCTCTTCTCTTCTACAAGACTTCGCATAGACCTATGGTTTTGTCTCCTAGCATGCCTCCTCATACCTACGACAAGACCTCCCCAAACTCAGCCCAAAACAAGGTTTCCCCAACTCTGTCCACAAAATTACCTCAAGGAAGCACAAGCCCTCCCATGTGGAGCAACTTGGATCCTTGAGGGAGCTCATCCCTCTCTGTCTAAGTCTTCCTTAGAATCATAGAGCTAATCTTTCTCTCCTTGTTCTAAATATTGGACAACATGCACTACTACCAAGGACAACTTTTGAACATAAGAGTATATAAACTTGAGACCATCAAGTCCTTTGCTAAGATAATAAATGATCTGTTCTTTATACGTATCATCTTCTTGGATGAAAATTATTCCAATGATGTATTCAGAGGTTGGGAGATAGAGTAGAAAGTATCTACCATAGTCAGGAGGGATTAATAAGGGAGACAACATAAAGGCCTTTTTCAAGGCATCAAATGATTTTTGGGCTTAATCGTCCCACACAAAAGATACACCTTCCTTTAATAAGCAGATAAAACCTTCCATGACATCATCATAGTTGACAATGAATCTTCACAAGAAATTTTCCTTCCCTCACAAAGTTTGGAGTTTGCTAGTGGTACAAGGAGGCAAGTGGAAAATTGCCTCAACCTTCAAGGGATCAACCATAATCTCGTAATTGGATACAATGAAACCTAGAAATCTCCCAAAAACCACGCAAAATATGTATTTATGTGGATTCAAATGAATATTATAGTAGTAGCATCAGTTGAAAATGGTCCGCAAGTGACCAGGATGATTCTCGTGTTTCTTGGAAGAAGGGACCAAATCATCTAATTATGTCTCTATAATTTGTTTGATGTCATGAAATGCGTAAGACATGGCCCACTAGAAGGTGGCTCCAACATTTTTAATACCAAATGGAAACTTTCGATAAGAAAAAGTAACCCAAGGACAAATGAAGGAAGTCTTGTGATGATTCTTCGGTTTGATCTATATTTGATTATTGTTGGAGAAACCATCCATGAATAAGAATATTTCATTCCTGGCACATTCATCAATAATTTGATCAAGTCCCTATAATCGATGCAAACCCTAATAGTTCCTTGTTTCATAGTGACATAAATGATATTGGAGACCCTTTCAGTAAAAAGAACCATATAGATAAGCTGTGCATGAAGAATTTTTTCAACCTCCACCTTGATGGAAAAAACTTTCTTTGTGTTGATAGGTTGTAGATTTTCTCAGACTGACTTGGATCCATAATACGTATTAATTTCATGTTAGACAATATGGAGGTCAATTGCAAGAATTTCTTCATGGGGCCAAGAAAAAGCATCACATAATTATTTGAATAGGGTTGTATATAGTTCAATTTCCTGAGAACAATCATCGCCTCTCAGGATGTGTTCAACGACACCCGGTTTCTAGGAAATGTCATTGGGGATATTTTTCGAGATGTTCACCAAATTTCATTCTGAAAATACATCATGGATCATAATGGGAGATTGGTACCATTGAACATTATTAGCCACAATAGTTTTTTAATGTCATCCTCTAATTGTTCCAAATCAAGAAGAAAAGATATGTGATGGTGTAGAGCATCCCATGGCTTATCGAGGGAATCCATGACTTCAATGATAGATTCATTGGAGTTAAATATCGAGGAATTAATTTTTACAAGGAAGAGGATTAATGGCCCAACAAGGTATTGATCAGACTCCCCATCCTGGGGGAGATATGAATCAAGGTCAACAGACATTTACTAGATTTTTTGGTAGCCAATATCTACTACAATGAGGGGCATGAAAGCTCCATATGATTCAACATTCTCTGTAACATCCCGCTCCGGCGCACTGAGAAAACATATTCTTTGAGGACACTTTCTCGCAAGTGATCTAGACTTTTATGATGTTAAACCATTTATCCTTGATTATGATGTGTTTTGATAGATGATATGATGTTTTTACTACGTTGATGTAGAAAGGTGTTGTTGACTCAGTTTCATTGAGTGTGCAGGGTTTTGGACCTTGAGGATGCAGAGGCATTGATGGAACCCCCTTGGACTCCGGATTGAGTCAGGGAGTGTGTTATTTGGGTTGATTTATTTACTGTGATATTTCATTGATTTGATGATATGATGTTGACATGTTCTGACACGATTGTTGATGATGCAGGTTGACGATAGCTTTCCGACCAGACTCACATATGGAGTAAAGGGGCCACACATGATTTCCAGAGAGGTTGAGGGAGAGGGGTGGACAACAGCCCTGCCACCGCCTACTAGCACTTCCACCATGGATCGAACTGTAGGTTAACGATTACCTAGTTCGAGAGGATCCATGATGCCATGAGGGCAGACTGCAACAGTCGCTCATGATGATTCTAAGGGGCACGCAATAGGGTGGGGTCCTTATTCCTTATATCCCTTAGTCTCCCACAAGTTCACCTAGCGGAGTGTTGACTCCAGGGGTTATAGATGTCTACCAATCAGTCAAGTTGGCGAGTGGCACCCTTGGAGCACGTGGTGCATCCTAAAGGGCACGTCGCACAAAAGAAACAAAAGAAGCAAGTGGCACCCTTGGAGCACGTGGTGCATCCTAAAGGGAACATCGCACAAAAGAAACACAAGAAGCGAGTGGCACCCTTGGAGTACGTGGTGCATCCTGAAGGGCACGTTGTGCAAAGGAAACGAACGAGGCGAGTGGAACCCTTGGAGCACGTGGTGCGTCCTGAAGGGCACGTTGCATTAATGTGGATGAAGGAAACAAACCTAAATAGCCCTAAGACAATAATGCCTTAATAAATCCTTAAACAACTTCCCTAACCCAGTGTCGCCCAGTTCAGAATCTAAGTACTAAGTCTAAAACTTTTAGGGTAAAATTTTAGTCTAAC
>ML780303.1:547673-581721 GCA_009831015.1 Picea engelmannii
GTGCTATTTGGGTTGATTTATTTACTGTGATATTTCATTGATTTGATGATATGATGTTGACATGTTCTGACACGATTGTTGATGATGCAGGCTGATGATAGCTTGCCGACCAGACTCACATATGGAGTAAAGGGGCCACACACAATTTCCAGAGAGGTTGAGGGAGAGGGGTGGATAGCAGCCCTGCCACCGCCTACTAGCACTCCCACCGTGGCTCGAATTGTAGGTTAATGATTACCTAGTTCGAGAGGATCCACAATGTCGTGAGGGAAGACTGTGACAGTCGCTTACGATGATTCTAAGGGGCGTGCAATAAGGTGGGGGCCTTATTCCTTAGAGCCCTTAGTCTCCCACAAGTTCACCTGGAGAGTGTTGACTCCAGGGGTTATAGATGTCTACCAATTAATCAATTTGGTGAGTGGCACCCTTGGAGAACATGGTGCATCCTAAAGGGCACGTCGCACAAAAGAAACACAAGAATCGAGTGGCACCCTTGGAGCACGTGGTGCATCCTAAAGGGCACATCGCACAAAAGAAACATAAGAAGCAAGTGGCACCCTTGGAGCACGTGCTGCATCCTGAAGGGCACGTCGTGCAAAGGAAACGAACGAGGCGAGTGGCACCCTTGGAGCACGTGGTGCATCCTGAAGGGCATGTCGCATTGATGTGGATGAAGGAAACAAACCTAAATATCTTTAAGACAATAACACCTTAAGAAATCCTTAAACAACTTCCCTAACCTAGTGTCGCCCAGTTCAGAATCTAAGTACTAAGTCTAAAACTTTTAGGGTAAAATTTTAGTCTAACCTTAAGAACAGACCCTAGAATAAAAATAACAATTTAAACAAAAACCCACCTAAGTAATAGTTGGGTCTTCATAAAATTCTTGGGGCGATGACGAGGGTAAGATTTAAATTAAAACTAATGGTTTTAAAATTTTACAAAGAAGAAATTAATTCCTAACTTGTGGAAGAACAAAAAAATATTAAATAAATAATAAATGAAAAGATTAATTAGCGCACTTACCTTTTTGGTTTAAAAAAAAGAAGAAGGGATTAATAAAAATAGGGAAACAAAGTAATAAAGGAAACATAGGCAATTAATAAGTAATAAAATTATTTAACGTGCGGGAGTATAAAAAGTTATGAATTTAAAAATAAAATGAAAAGATTAATTAGCGCATTTACCTTTTTGGTTTAAAAAAGAAGAAGAAGGGATTAATAAAAATAAGGAAATTAAGTAATAAATGAAACCTAGACAATTAATAAGTTAAAGAAAATAAGTTTGGAGAAACGTGGGGGATGAATGACACTTGTACGACAGAGAAATTTTGGAGGGTTTTCTTTAAAACTTAAAAATAAATGTGATTTAGGAAAGTTGGCGGGCTGAAAACTCTAGAAAAGAAAGGGGGATGAGGGAAAAAAGTGGATGGGTTGTTAGGTATTGTTATGCTGCCGATTTGTGACTAGACTAATTGCTTGTGAGGAGTTGGGAATTTCTCAGCTTGTATTGGAGTGGTAGTTCAGCCTTGCGAGGCGAGATGGGAAGCTAGGTAAACCATCTGGACTGTGTGTGCCCCCTTTGCGGCTCAAGGGGATAAGGGGGAAGCAGAGTACCCCTAGCGATTGGCTGGGAGGTACCAGTGTAGTCTCCACGGTCGGTGAGCCGGGGCAGCATGGAGCAGGAGTACATCATTCGACGTGGACGACAAGGCAACGGTATGGGTTTTTGTTCTTGATAGAATAGGATGCATTATGATTTATATTGGTGTTAGAACATTGGCTATAAATGGATTTAATGGTTGTTTTATGTATTTACTCGGCAATTATATAGTATCTGCTGTAAAAACATTTTGGCGTTGCCTTCTCTTCCCTCTGCGTGTTACCTTGCTAAATTTTCTTCGCGCCCTGGGCTGATAAAACCTCTGCGAGCCTTTCAATGACATTGTTGGGGGTTCTATGCATTCTCCTACTATGCACTAGTATTGAGTTACGTTGGTCTGCGTTTTTATGTGTGGAAGGATAATCAAGAAGTCATTGTTTTGCGTATGCACTCCTACCGGTTCATGTCTTGAAGTAATCTTGGACCCCTGCGCCTTACCCAATCTAACCTTTGCATTGAGGTTACTCAGTCTCTGTAATTGCGTGATATTTTCCCTTCTGTGGGTTGGGGCCAATTTGGCTTGATTGGGTCGTTCTGCTGTCGGGGCAGTTCCCAGGTTACCCTTGTTTACAATTCCTCCTTTTTATTTGCCTGTTGTGATGGAAGGGCATTTTCAATTACCTTTGGTGTTTTTCACATGTGACTGTGGGCGTTAACTGTGACTGTGGGCATTTGATTGCTTTAAGGGCATTCTCGTTTTCCCTTTTGCCTGGAGGTTGCCGGTGCAACACCTTTGCACTTAACCTTTGCTGATTGATTGTCTGTGTTCTTCAGCGATGGGCGTGCCAATCTGAACCTTGGTTTCTGTGCACCCTGTGCCTTGGTGAATGCATTGATGTCTTCGCCTATGGGCGTCCACTGTGAACCTTACCTTTTTAATTCCTGCTGCAATAAAAAAAAAAATCGTGCTGGTGCGTTATTTCAGATCGCCATTCATTTAATTCGCTTGCAGGACCTGACTTCACCTTGAGTTTTGGCATGTGTCAATCCATTTTATACCTTTTTATATCATTCTTCATTACTTCTCGTAGAAGGGTTATGTGGCTGATAATTTTGGGTTGTTGCGAGTTGGCATATTTCTTCGGACATTTCTGTGTATGCAACCGTTTGGAAAAATCTGTTCCGTGTTGTCTTGCTTTCTGTTTTGTAACTCTCGGATCTGTCCACTCAACGATCCCTCTACCCCGTCAATTGGTGGCTGGAGCACATACCAGCCTCTGTGCTTGTACAGTCACTGTTGTAAATTGTTATATTTTGTTGATTATATAGAGAAATAATTCCATGGGAAAAACCCACCTTGGAAAACATCGCATATAAATTCATCTCTTAGTCCGAGGAAGTGCAGTTGCAAGGATACTCATTCTCTATTTCGAAAATTATTCCTAAATAAAAACTCTGACTTTTCAATCCACTTGTGATTTTTAAAATATTTTTAAAATAAAAAGAAACTGAACTTTTCATTCCACTTTTGATAAACTGGTGATGGAAAACTCTTTTGGATAAGGTTATATAAACTATAATGGAACATTGAGTATGTGATATTGTCAACTGATTTAGTTAGCAACAGTATTTAAAACCAAAATGATAGACATCATTAGTAAGTGGAAGCTAAGTTATAGGTTAAAGGAAAATAATTATACCAGATGTATTCCTCTCCTTCATGTCTCACTCAAATTTCGAATATGGAAGAGTAATTTAAATGTTGATAAATTTAACAACTTTTTCATGATGAAATTAAATGCCATGGATTGATAATATTAGTGAGAGTAATTATGGTAACTCTGAATTCAAATCCTATCGTTATGAAATGTTAGGGTAGAAAGGAAAATAATGTTGTCTTTTATTTTATTCAATTAGAGAGGAATGGAATGTTATAAAAGTAGAAATCCAGTTGAAAAAGGGCGCTTCCTTGATGGCAAGTTTTAGCTATTTAAGAATGGGATTTAGTTTTATTATTTATTCATGAGAGAAGGGAATTATTCTTTGATCTATTTATTTAAGGAAAAGATGTATTCTTTTATTTATTCATTTAAGAAGGGATTCATTCTGGAATCTATTTATTTAAAGGAAAGATGTATTCTTTTATTTTTTCATTTAAGCAGGGATTTATTCTTTTACTAATTTATTTAGAGAAAAGATTTATTCCTTTAGTTATTTATCTAAAGAAGGGATTATTCTTTTATGCATTTATTAAAAATGGGATTGTTCAGATATGACGACTGGGTATCTTGTTTTTAATTTGTTAAACCCTTAATGTAGATCGATTCTTAATGCTAAATTGAAGTTTACATGTTGACTTATTGAGTTTTTAAATGATTCAATACTAACCTAAAGTTGTAATTGGCAAATTGATTTACGACCTACCATCAGGATGTAAAACTATGATAAACTTAGACGGTTCAGTGATCGGTGATTAGCGTCCATTTAGATATTAGATATTGACCATTAGCGAGGATTACTGGTTGGGTAGTTGATGAGGTCATTTTTAGCTTACACTTCCCTTGAGGATTGTCGTTCTTTAACCCTTATTGTACTTGGTTGTAAATCCCTTTTGCTTGGTTGCTTGCATTGGGCGGGTTGTGGACACCTTCCTGCATCCTTAGCACATAAGGTTGTGTGTGTGAATATTTTTTTCTGTGTAAAGAATCCAGTGCCGTATCAAGAGTCTCCGGCCCTTTAAAGGCAGGGTTTCCACTCTTGCGACACGCCTGACAGAGATTACTAGTTTCTGCCTGAGCAGTCGGCCAGGAGCCTATCTGACCTTCTCTCTCTCTGGAGCAGAGAACTAAGATTAAACGCCCTGCTTTCCTTTGCAGAAATAGTAAAATCTACTACTATGGATTCTTCCTGCTATGTTTGTACTATGCATAACCCAGTGTGTCGTTAAATTCTTGTGGTTACCTGTTGTGCGCCTTAAGCCTATGGTTGTTTATTGCTTGTTGTTACTGTTGTACGTCGTATGTCGTCTTGTTGTGTTCGACTTGCTTTTGTCTTGTTCATAGTCTGGTTACTAGTTTCTGCTTGAGCAGTTGGCCAAGAGCCTATATGACATTATCTCTCTCTGAAGCAAAGGACAAAGATTAAATTCCCTGCTTTCCTGTGCAGAAATAGTAAAATCTATTGTTATGGATTCTTCCCTGTGTCTATGTCGTTTATATGCTTGCAGTTACTTGTTGTGTGCCTTATGTCCTCTTGTTGTGATCATCGTGGTTGCGTCTTGTTAGTCGTCGGGGGGTGACGTAGAGTCAAGTGTATCTGTTTCCTCTTTACACGTGCGCACACACCTAAAAAAAAAAATTGCACCTGTTACAGAGTAGCTATCGTAACGAAGGAGGTTCGTTACATTCTCGAGGTGAGATACCACCCAAGGATCAACAAACTTGAGGGATCCACTGGTAAATTATGAAATCATCGCGATGGGAGAAATTTTCATAGTACTTAGAATTAGTAATTTTGAATTAATTTAGTAGGAACACTTCACAAGATTATGCACCCTAGTCAATAATTTATGCATAAACTTTTATCTCACCAAATTGTCCTAAATTCCATGCATTGAGAGTATAATTTTAGTTAATGATGATTTGTATTTCCTTTGGTTAAAATCAAGTAAATGGCATAGGTGGAGGAAATTAGTGTGATAACATACCATTGTACCAAAATATATATTCAAAAAATTAGAGATTCCCTAAACTGAGGTATTATTTGCAACGCTTGCAAAGTTACCCTATCTTGAACAAGGGTTAATCATAGAATGTATGGAAGTATTTTAGATCAAATATAGCATGTTTAATGATCAAATCATGTATAATTAGTTTATCACCTTTGGAAAAGCATTATATCTAATGCCACCTCCTACTGAACAATCAGCTTTGAAAATATTAACCATGCACGAGTGGTAAGATTAATTAAATTTTGGGAATAAGATAGGTGTAACATAATTATGTGAAAATCATTTTACCGAGATATGAGATTCTAAAAGTAGTGTGAAAATAATACACACATCTCTCACAAGGCCCATGATTACTAAGGATTTTATTGCAAAAGAAAATGTGTACATAATGAAAGAAAAGAGAGTGATTGAACAAGAAAATCAAAATTGTTAAAATAAAAGGAAACAAGCAAATAAAATAATAAAACCTAACCTAATCCTATACAATCCAATTCCTTGTTAGTTGGGTTGAAAGAAGCATAGTTTTAGATAGTGACCATTTTCAAGCAACATGAACAAGGAGCCTTCCAAGTTCCACAAGCGATAGGCATCTTGGCCTAACTTTTCAGCAATATGATAAGGTCCTAGTTGTCACACCCCCATAGTGTGTCTAGTTGAATCTTGCGATCATGCACCTCTTGAAGGAATGTGGCATCATGAAATTTCTCACTTGGTTTCTTGGCAACACCAAGGATACTTCGTCCAGACTATGCCTCCTAACCTAGAGCATACACATACTCTATTCTAGGATACCGATGAGTCACAATTCTACTCTAGTGCAACTCTTGTATACTTAGACAAATGTTAACATCTTAACACTTAGTCATATATAAGAATACATCCACAAAACAAATATAACAAGTGAAAAACAAACAAGACAAGCACAAATATAGTGTCGGTGGCACAAATCATGCCTAACACCTAGCTAAGCCTTATTATTGAAAAATTGTTACAATATGAACATTCTCGGCTCGATTTACAACTTGGCAGAGTCATATGACTCACCTCACCTCACCAAGACACTCAAACACAAGTTTGTCACACCAATACCAGTATGTCATAACATCTTTCACAACTTATATAGAGCACTCCAACTGTGCATCCACCTCTGATTCACCATCTCTTCTATGTTGCAAGACTTTGCACATACCTATGGTTTTATCTCCTAGCATGCCTCCTCAAACGTGCAACAAGACTTCACTAAACTCAACCCAAAAGAAGCTTGTCCCAACTCTTTCCATAGAATCACCTCAAGGAAACACAATCCCTCCCATTTGAATCGAATTAGCTCCTTAAGGGAGCTCACCCCTCTTCATATAAGTCTTCCTTAGAATCATAGAGTTGATCTTGCTCTTCGTGTTCTTCAAATATTTCTTTATTGGTTGTGCACCCTTGTTCTCTTATAGGGACTCCAAAGGTCACCACAGTGAACTATCACATCCTTTGGAGGTGTCGTGCCCCTTCGTGAACCCAAGTTTCCAAAAATATCGCCGTTCCCCTTCATGGACCCGGTCGCCCAAACGAATCATTGTTCCCCTTCACGAACTCTGTCACCCAAATGAATCATCATGCCCATTCATGGACCGGGTCACCCAAATGAACCAATGCGCTCATCAACCATCGTGCCCCTTGGGACCGGTGCACCCCAATATCTTGGTTGCTTCATACTTTGGCAATCCCCTTAGTGTGTTTGCATTCCAAAGGTGCCCACTTGCCCAAATAGTGCAATACTCGAGTGTCAGAGAAACCCCAAGTTTCATCTCCTTGAGGAATTGGGTGAGGGTCTCTATTCCCTTCTAGTTGAAGAACTTACATCCTTCCCCACCTCAAGTAATTTCCATCCCTAACAACATCCAAAAAAACTGCGATATCGAAGTCTTTTCCCAAACTTATGCCCCCATCACAACAAATTCCACTGGAAACCCCAAGTTTCATGCCAACTGGAAACCCCAAATTTTTCCAAAGTGGAAACTATAATTTTCCACAAATCAGCTCAACTACACTGCACCCATCACCACATGATATGCTACAATGTTGTTGGCTTGCTACTGTTTAGTTCTGTTGTTGTTTTCATTGCTTACTACATCTGACTATTTCCTACTTCACTTTAAAAGTTCACGTAAGTGTTGAAATCTTATGAACTTCCTTCCATTCCCATACTTCAACTCAAGTCCATGACTCTGTGCACTCTCTATCCCCATGTCTCGAATTGGTTGGGTAGCTAATCTAACTATTGTGCCCAATCCATGAGCATGCACATCTTCATGCCCAAACTTAGTATTTTATTTTTGCAACTTTCACCACTCAGTCCAAACTCAAAGACTGAGGCAAGTGTCCACCCTTGCCACACTACTATTTTCATTATTCAATCTTCATTAAGGAGATCCTCCACAATGTCTAAGTGTTGTTCTTCAAACCTACTGGTCCATCTGTAATTTGACTTCCTTCAATAATTTATTCCATACGCACAACAATATAAGACCAAGGAAAGGTATCCCCTCACTTTGTTTCACTATGAAGTCACCAAAAAATAAATTCATATGCGGAAACTTGACTCCATTGTACACACCTCATGGCACAATTAGCGAATATTTTCATCAAGAACTGCACCTCTATACTTCCTTTTCCCCACTACTTCATCACCCAACCATGTTGTTTTATCTATCTCTCTATGCCTTGGAATGGTTAGGATTCACCCTCAACCATGTTTTCTAAAGCAAGAGAAACACTCATGCCCAAGTAATCTCTTCATGATGCAATTTACCTGTCCACACAATCCTCCAAACCAAGGAAAGTCCTCAACTCACCTCTTTTCACCAAGTCACCTCTCTGCAACTCAATATCTATGATGAGTGTGGCCAATGTTCCTAAATTCCTCAAACATCCCAGTGATTTCTCTGAAGTGCTCCAAGTAGAATGAGTTACCTCAAAGAACTTCCATGCCTTAGGCAAGTTCGCACCAATACTTCTACCAACCTCAACCAACGACCTTCCCCGCATATATGAGTCATTGCACAATCATTCATAAGTCACCAAGGTGTGCTCTACCTCATCCAATGTCCCATATCAAAGGTGAGAAAACACCACCCAAGTCACTTGGTCTGTGTTCTTCCCATTTAGGTTCACTGTCGACAATTCTTGGTCGACTTCCCTACTGACTCCATCTCTCTCCTAGAATGAAACTAAATTTCACCTACTATAAATGTCCAAACTATGGAAATTGTTTTACTTCTTTCAAGTCATCGCATGACCCAACAAATATAGCTAAGGCACCAAGCACCAAGGCACCTCAACAATCCTCTCAAACTTGGCACATATAGACTTCACTTCCCAATTCACCACAACGACTTGTCCAATTCACCCCATCAAAGAGTTAGACAAATTTCTCAATCCACCCCCATGACTACATGAAAATTTCATCCAGTTGGATATTGGGGCCACCCACCTATTCCAACTGGCTCAAAACAATTTGCTGACAATTTACTATTTTTAGCAATTCTTTGATTCCTAAACTTCTGGGGCCATTTTGAGGGCCTAAACGATGCTTTTTCATGATAGGAAACCTCAATGATAGCCAAATGCTTTTATTGATCCCCCAAAATGAATCTCCTCGTCGATACCTTTCAAATGAGTGATCGTGCACCCAAAACAAATATTGTATGCCAAAGTTACACCCTCAAGAATTTGATACACCAAACTACCCAAAATGGGGTCCACAAAACTGTTGGCTTTTCATCTTCCGGGGTTAGGGTTTTGGATTTAATTTATGTTAAAACTGCCTTTGGAGCCTCATTGTTACAATCATCTTCTTGTGAATGTGAGTAGTTGTCACATATCTTCTCAGAGAGAAGCTGCCACCATTCTAGCGAGTCTTTCACTCTGTATTTCTATAGTTTTGTACATTTCACTCATTAATAGAAATTGTGTATTACTGTATCTCTGTGTTTATGGTGATATCTCTGATAAATATCTATTATATTATTGGGTATCTAATATATCTCTGTATATTTCGTTATTATATCTCCTCTCTCATTTCATGCCAAAAAAAATTCAGATTAGTGGTATGAGAGCATGTTGTTCTTGATCATTTTTTAGTGCATGTCCCTGATGAGGTCTGAGTATAGCAAATTGGGTCTCGAGCTTGTCTCTCTTGAGGACAATCTCTCTCATATGCCCAAGAAAACCTCCATGGAGAAATAAAAGAAAAACGGCAAAGAAGAAGATTTTATTAATCTATTGCTTGAGCAAGCTCTCACGTGACAAAGGGACGAAATGATGGAGAATTTTCCCACATCCTTCAATGCCTACCAATAACAACAGACATGTCTTCATCAAGCGACCATTTTGGAGAAACCTCTTCTTTCAAGGTACATGTTAATTTTTATATTCTCGTATTTGAAGGTCAGAAAGATGCAGATGCCCTAGAAAAATGGTTAAATCTGCTAGAAGGTTATTTCTCTGTTCACAATTTTTATGACAGGGAAAATATCACCTTCGCACTCCTTAAGTTTATCCCCCATGTCTAACATTGGTGGGAAACTTACTGGGAGAAAATTTCCACAGAGGAGTCTGGAATATATGGGGTCTAGCCCACTTGGAATTTTTGTGTGGATGCGGTCAAGGAACAATATTCCCATGTTGGTAACTATGACAACCAATACATGAGATGGACCACACTGCATCAAGAGAGGGGCCAATCACTGTCAGAGTTCACCAATACCTTCCATACCTTGCGCACCAAGATGAGTATCAAATATTCTAAGCATAATTTGGTTCTGAAATACCATGGGGCTCTACACAGGTACATCCAAGCTGAAATGGAGTTCCTAGACATCTCATTGTTGGGAGCTTCATATCGATATGCTTTCAAAATCGAGTAGAAATTTAGGCACCATAAAAAACGAGAGTTCAAGTTTGCAAATACGCAACAACCAAAGTATGATAAAGAAAACCCTAACAAATAGCCTCTTTAAAACCAATCTAATACATGGGAAAAGAAGGGTCACGAAAAGACAAAGAAGGACACTGGAAAGTGGTGTGATTTCCACAAAATCCCCTGGCACAACAGTAATGAATGTCGCTCAAAATAGTCATTGGTGTTCGAGATCAAAGAAAAAGATCTGAACCCAGATTCAAAAAATAATGGGAGGAGACAGATCATCGATGTAGACCCCATTGCTATTGTCACGACCACAACAATTCAACCAAAAGAACCAGCAGATCCTGAAGAGGGGGACCGCGTCTTCCATTCACAGATGTGGGTGAAGGTGACCCCGTTGAATTTCATTATTGATAGCATAATCCAAAAAAAAATCATCTCAGTAGAGGTCGTCAAACAGTTGGGATTGTCAAAAAAACTACACCCGCATCCATACAACATTGGGTGGCTTTGCTAGGGATGAGATCTTTGTGTCATCCAACAATGTCGATTGTCATACGTCATCCATCCCTTCAAAGATGAGGTATCATGTGATGTTTCCCCGATGGATGTATGTGATGTTATTTTGGGCCAGCCATATATGTGGAAGTGACATGATATTTATGAGTCTCAATCTCATAGTGTCATTGTTACTCTAGGGGTTCATATCTATAGGATACCGGAGGTAGTTCCAACTACCGTCCCACCTAAACAGTGCCGCAAGGTAGTATCTCATACTACAAAACTCAGCTTCTTCACAATATGTTCAAAAGGTGAATAGAAGGACATTGCAACCACTACAACCTTAGTCCAAGCACCTTTTATCCAGTAGAATCAGGTTAGAAATATTGAATCAAATCGAAAAGATTCATTCTTCACATAGTCATCTCATCAGGTTCTCGACAACCTCCCACAAACCAAGTAGCACAACTTTTCCATTAAGGCAAGCAACTCACCAAGATTCAGATTCAACAAACGCTTTCCCCTCTCCCCCGAGAACTCAAAGAAATGGAGACTATTGATTCCTAAGGAGGGAGGATTGATATAGGTGGATATCAGTGGCCACCCACCTATTCCAACTGGCTCAAAACAGTTTGTTGGCAATTTACTATTTTTAGCAGTTTTTTGGTTCCTAAACTTCTGGAACCATTTTGAGGGCCTAAACAATTATTTTTCACAATCATGCAACTGAATGATAGTCAAAGGTTTTTTTTTATCCCAAAAAATTAATCTCCTCGTCAATACCTTTTCAATGATCTATCGCGTGCCCCAAATAGAGATTGTATTCCAAAGTTACGCCCCCGGGAAGTTGATACACCAAACTACTCAAAACAAGGTCCACAAAACTGTTGGATTTTCATCTTTTGAGGTTAGGGTTTTGGATTTTCTTTATGTTAAAAATTCCTTTGGAGCCTCATTGTAATAATCATATTCTTTCAAATGTGATTAGCCATCACATCTCTTATTAGAGATAAGCTTCCACCATTTTAGTAAGTCTTTCACTATGTATTTCTACAATTTTGTACATTTTGCTCATTAATAGAAATTGTGTATTATTGTATCACTGTGTTTATGGTGATATCTATGATAAATCTTTGTTATATTATTTGATATCTAATATATCTATGTACATTTCTTTATTATATCTCCTCTCTCATTTCGTGCTGAAAATAATGCAGATCAAAATCTACCTAAGTCCACCACAAGACTCATCCAAGTAGGTCATCCCAAGCTCTCCGCACATTCACCCAATCAAGGCATCCCAATTACTACATGACTTCTTCAAATATGTACCATTTGATTCACCCTCAAGTCTATCGGTTTTCACCATGTAAATAGATTTCACTTGAACCACAAAGTCATCTGACTTCCCTTCAAAGAACTCACTGCAACACTTAGGAAATGCAAGAACTCAAAATCAACCATACCTTTCCAATGACATCCTTGGTTGCACTCATGGTTTAAGTATATTTTCTTATACCTCCACTTTCCCAAGCAACCGAATCTCCACATGAACTCCCTTCAATCACTATCAATAGCTCCAAAAACCTACAAGACCTTCACTGTGATAAAAGTCTGACTCCATCCATCCACTTTCGAAATCTATCTAAGTTCTAATATTCGCATGCAACCAACGAAACTCATCTCCAATGTCTTTACATCTCCACACCTTCACTATTTTCACTTCAAGGAACCATGCACCCACCTCTCAATTGTCAAGTCATACTACTGCTAATTGAATGTTATAACTCTATGAAGAGATACCTCATCCAAAGGTTGTGTTCGACCCATTTTTCCAAAAACCCAGCTCAACTCAACCACTGTTGTTGATGATGCATAACACGAAGACATCATTATGGAAACATGCCCAACCAAATACCTATTGCAAATCTTTTCAAGTTCACCTCAATTCATCATCCCAAGTCCTTCAACTTGTTGCAAACTAGAACTTCTCTCCTTCACAATCACTTATACGATCACTTTTGCGGTTAGATTTGCGACAAATATTGCATTCATCAGCCTTACCTAATTGCTCAATTCACCCAATGAACTCTGCACTTGGTCTCTTCAAGGTGTTCACAATAGTTATGACACTTACTTCCATCACACATCAACCCAATCAATTCTACGCCCAGATTGTCTCTTTGAATGGTCAGTCCACCTTACCGAACCTTCACCAAGTCTGTACCCAAACTTCCTTTGCAATCAATTCCGCAACAAGTTTTACGGTTTCCAACCCCGTCTAAGTGCTTTGTCTCACCAAAAAATATTCTCTTGGTCTATACAAGGTGTGTGCCCAAGCCAACATTCCACCGCATTGTCAATCAAACCTCTGTCATAATTCTGATACAAAGTTTGTGATGAATTAGTTCACTCCACATAATGATTCACCAATTCTTCGAACATTTCCACTAAATTTCCTTCGCAACGAATTTCATTCATGTTGCGCTCTATCACCAATGTCACCACAACAATAGTAGAGCATGCTTCAATATTTGATACAACCTATATTCAATATAGTGGTGAAGAGATCACCAACCCTCCATCAAAATATGCAATGAACAAACTCTAATACCATCTATAGTCAAGATAGTGGTAAAGATCTCACCAACCCTTCATCAAAATATGCAACGAACAAGTTTTTGTATCCTATATTCGAGACAGTGGTGAAGAGATCACCAACCATTCTCCAAAATCTATAGCAAACAAGCTCTAATACCATATGTCATGGCACAGCAGTGTGCCTAGCCGAATCTTGTGATCATGCACCTCTTGAGGGTGTCCGGTGTCGTGACGTTTCTTACTCCACTGCAAGGAAACACCAAGGATACTTCATCCAGACTATTCTTCTTGACCTAGAGCATACCCATACTCTATTCTAAGCTACCAACGAGTCACACTCCTACTCTAGTGAAACTCTTGTATACTTAGACAATTGTTAACAACTTAACATTTAGTTATATATAAGCATACATCCATGAAATGAAGAGAACACTTGCAAAACAAAGAAGAGCCACACGTATATAGTGTGGGAAACACAAACCATTCCTAACTCCCAACTAAGCCATATTATTGCAAAATTGTTACAATATGAGCACTCTCGGCTCAACTTACAACTTGGTAGAGTCACAATCACTATGTCACACACCTCTTGAGGGTGTGCGACACTGTGACGTTTCTTACTTGGTTTCTCAACAACACCAAGGATACTTCATCTAGACTATGCTTCTTGACCTAGAACATACCCATACTTCATTCTAAGATAGCAATGAGTCACACTCCTACTCTAGTGCAAGTCTTGTATACTTAGACAATTGTTAACAACTTAACATTTAGTCATATATAAGCAGACAACCATGAAACAAAGAGAACACTTACAAAACAAACAAGAGACACAAATAAAGTGTGGGAAACACAAATCGTTCCTAACACCCAACTAAGTCTTATTATTGAAAAATTGTTACAAGTTTAGCACTCTTAGAATGACTTACAACTTGGTAGAGTCACGTGACTCGCCTCACCTCACCAAGACACTTATACACAATTTTTTCACACCAATACTTATCCATCGTAACATCTTTCACAACTTCTAGGGGCCACTCCAACTGTGCATCCACCATAGACTCACCATCTCTTCTTTGTTGCAAGACTTCACACATACCTACGTTTTTATCTCCTAACATTCCTCCTCAGACTTGCGACAAGACTTCCCCAAACTCAGCCCAAAAGAAGGTTTCCCCAACTCTGTCCACAAAATCACCTCAAGACAGTACAAGCTCTCCCATGTCGAGAAACTTGGATCCTTGAGGGAGCTCACCCCTCTTCATCTAGGTATTCCTTAGAATCGCAGAGCTAATCTTTCTCTCCTTATTCTTCAAATCTTCCTTCCTTGGTTGTGTGTCATTGTTCTCTTAAAGGGACTCCAAAGGTCACCATTGTGAATCAGATTTGAAAATATTAACCATGCAAGAGCGATAAGATTAATTAAAATTTTGGTACAAGATAGATATGTGACATAATTTTTTGTAAGTCATTTTGCTAAGATATGAGATCCTAAAAGCAGGGTGTTGTCTAACTATTCTACGTTTTGGCCCTTTTCGTTAGAATTCAATGACATAAATATGGATGAAATTGTAATTTTTTGTTGTTTAAATTTCATTTTTGAATGCATAAATGTATTCAACGTGTTGAAAGACCCCTAGGGCACTATGATTATACAATCCTAGCCACTCAAATATGCAGATCCAACAAGTTCTCATCGAATTATGGGAAAAAGTAAACAAAAAATATCCCCTAAAAAGGACCAAAACATAAAATGTTTAGACTATGACTAAAAATAGTGTGAAAAGACAAGCCACATTTCTCCTAAGGCCCACAATTACTAAGGATATTATTGCGAAAAGAAATATGTACATAATAAAAGAAAAGAGAGTGAGTGAACAAGAAAATCAAAATTGTTAAAATGAAAGGAATCAAACAAATAAAGTAATAAAATCTAACATAATCATATACAGTTCAATTCCTTGTTAGTTGGGTTGAAAGAAGCATAGTTTTAGGTATTGACCATTTTTGAGAAATGAGAATAAGGATCCTTCCAAGTTCTGCGAGTGATAAGTATCTTGGCCTAACGTTTCAGCAATATGAGAAGGTCCTAGCCACGAGGAACTCGGAAAGAAATAAGAATAAATTTATTGAATGCGTTATTTGGTCGAGGATGCAAGTCATCCACACACTAACATGTTATAAAACTTAAATAGAGTTTCATATTATTTTTGTCCACTTGCGTACTGAAAGAAACACGTCTAATGCAAAAGTGAATCTTAGGGAGCCGCCCCTTCCTATAAAACTAAGGATTTTCTAACCAAGACATTCGTGTTATTGTTGAGGGGATGATATTGCGATGCAAAGATGCGGCTCTATATCCTCATCATCACAGGTGTCTTCGGTTACCTTCCCTGGTTGTGAATCGTTGTTGTCTTATTGGGACTCCAAAGGTCAGAATTGAGAACCGTCGCATCCTTTGGGAGTGTCATGCCCCTTCGTGAACCCAAGTGTCCAAATGAATTATTGTGCCCCTTCGCAGACCCAGTCGCTCGAACGAATTGTCATTCCCCATTGCATACCTGGCCACCCAAATGAATCCATGCGCTCGTCAATCGTCGTGCCCCTTGGGACTGACACATCCTGACCTTGGCGCACTCCTCATGCTAGTGTGCCCCAATCTCTTGGTTTCTTCATACTTGGGAAAGCCCCTTGGCGTGTTTGCATGCCCAAGTCCCACTTTCCCAACTAGTAAGTTTTGTCTCCTTGAGGAATTGATCAGGGATCTTCACGCCCTTCTAGTTGAATACCTTACACTAGACACAATGGATTTTATTTAGCACGTTTTCCTTTTTTTTTAAAGGATTTAACTCACATTAAGATTAATTTTCCTACTTGAAATTATTTGGAGGTGGTTTCTTATGAAAACATCTTTCCACTCAACCTTGATGCATGAAGAACTGATTCTTTCCATTTTCTCTTATCCATTACGGAATTGCTTAAGCTTCTTCACCTAAGACCTTAAGGACTAATTTTAAGGAATGTAAAAATAGATTTATGAGAAGAATAACATATTTCCCATAAACTAATAAGTACAAAGAATTATGCAAAGTTTCTTTTGGAGCACATAACCACTCCACTCTGTGTAGCAACTATGGTGGAAGCTCTGCCTCAGAGTAGTGTGTTATATGAAAATTAGGAGTGGTTAAAATTTTTGACTCCCCTAACCATTTCAACACCTGGAAGATTCCTTGCAATCCTTTCCACCTCTATATTTCTTCTCAACAAGTTTTCCATGATGATATATAAAATTGGAGAAAGAGGACATCCTTTCCTCAAGCCTTGGCTTCCTTGGAGAAAGGAGGTTGGTCTTCCATTGACAAGGAGGGATAGGGTTGTTGTGCATGCAAATTTGGCATACACAACAACTCTATTGGTTGTTGTGCATGCCAAATTGGCATGCACAACAACCCTATATAAGTACAGAAATCATTGGATATTAGGAGGAGGTTCAAGTAAAAGAGTGAAGAGAATGAACATATTTGTAAAAATTTTAGGCATAAGTTTGATGTTAAATGACATGTTTGTATGAATTGTAAATATTATTTTCATGTATGAAAATATATAGATGTTTATTTGGAAGAATATAAATGACTTATACCACATGCATGAATAAGGAGGATATAGGAGAGAAGGGCAATAGAAAGGCACAACACAACAACAACACAAAAAGGCGTAGCACAACAAAAGGGTCCCTCCTAATAAAAGGCACATATGTATTTGGCATGCATAGGTTCATCAACACAAGGAATGGTTCATCAAAGGGATGATAACCATTACTAATATTCCATTGATGCAGTAGATAATTAACACTCCTATAGAAGTATTATCACAAGTAATGAAGACAAAAGTAGGAAACAAGTATCCTTCTTGCACTAAAGGAACTACCCTAGATGGAACATCAACTTCCATGGTTGCAAATACCAACCTAAACTTTGAAATTATGTTGTGGAAAACATATATTTCAACATTGGATAAATAGATCCAAGAATTATCTAAGGGAAGGAATACAAGAGAGCAAGTTTGGCGTATAGTATGAATAACTGAATACCATGTTGTGAACAACTATCCTTCGTTAAAGAGTGTAGAAGGATCTCCCAACCCACTCCCACCACCGATGAGATTTCTAGTTAATACTGCTAATGAAAACTATGCGATTGAAAAGTTGGTGATCACCTACCACATATGTATTTAATTCTCTATAAGTACTCCTTAGTACCTATAACCATGTATCATAGTTCTTACAATACTAATACATATAAGGAAGAGAACTCTAGAGAACTACAAGCACTTGCAGAAAGTTTCAAAATGACTTCTTTATGGGTTAATGAAGTTGATACCCTAGCTATAGGTGGAGACCATGGAGGATGTGAGGGTTATTTGATGAGGTGGGACATGTCTCTTAATATTGTCCTCACTTAAGGAGGTTGAGGTGTAACCATTGATGGATAGTTGGGCACCTAATAGAAAACTTCCCCGACTTATTGCAAAAATGGGAGGCTCGAGATAGACAAAGTAATCCAAATCTGATCAATTTGAATCTTAGGAGGGATGAAGCCTCACGAATCAATGTAGTTACAAAGGGAGGAACATGAACCAATGGTGATACTAGTAATAATGGCTAGAACCAGATCAAGTAAACTATCATTGTCATAGTTGGGTTTGATGTAGTGAACCAAAAATAATACAATAAGGTGGCCTTAGAGGTAATAAGAAATGCCATAACAATAGCCATAAATAATGCAACTAACCCTAATTAGAATCTAGTGGACAATCCTCAAGCTAGTATAGAATAAAAGGAGTTGTAACCAATGCAAGACATGAGAAAATCAGCATGAGCAATCCTTTTTCCTCGAAATCAACAAGAACAATCATATTTAGGAGTTTAACTAGAATATTGGAAGGTGAAAATATTATCTACGGGGTGCATAATTTTTTTGAACATATGATCATAGAACCAGATGAAGAAAAAATTATCAATGTTATGTTACTTGAGTGTAATGCCCCAAGGGTTAAACATAATAAGAAATTAAGATAAAGAAAAGAATTTAGGATGGATGTTGAGATCACATAATATGAAGTATGGGATGTTATATTAGATCTTGGGCTTGAAATCAATATTTTCAAAAATAGAAATCTTGGAAATTGATGGGGATGCCTAAGATGGTATTTCCCCCCATACAACTAAAACTTGTGAATAGTAAAAGATTTATCTTGTTGGTTGATTAGAGGGTGTTGAAGTTAGCTTTGCAGGAGTTAAAACATTTGTGGATTTTGAAGTAATTCAAGTCATTGATGAAAGGACTACTACCCAACCTTGTTGGGAATCAAATGAGCAAATGGCATGACTTGATTATTGCCCCGTTCATTTTGGGGGTTGTGAAAGAATGGATGGAAAACATTGCATGATAAAGGATCATAACTATCGATGAAAAGGATGCACAAGAGGAATAAAGGGATGCTAGGTCGGCTACAAATAGCTAAGATTTGTGGAGTCTAATTAATGAGATGAAATGGATACTGGATGGCATGCACAACAACCATTGTGCCTATTGTGCATGCAAAATTGGCATGGACAATAACCCTATGGCTTCTATGCATGCCAAATTGGCTTGCACAACAACCCAAATTGGCATGCACAGTAGCCAATTTGGCATGCACAACAACCATTGCAGCTTATTTCCATGCCAAATTGGCATTCAAAATAGCCTTGTGGTTGTTGTGCATGAAACTTTGGCAAAAAAAACAATTTGGCATGCACAACAGCCATTGTGGTTGTTGTGCATGCCAAATTGGCATGCACAACAACATTGTGGCTCTTGTGCATGCCAATTTGGCATGCACAGCAACCCTGTGGTTATTGTGCATGTTGTTGCTCAAAATTTTATGAAGTGACCAACATCAAGTAAAGTGTCCCTAGAATTGACAAAAAATAGAGTATCAAGCACATTGGTACATTGTAAAGTGTTGGGGTTCCATATCCCAAGAAGATGTCATGCAAACATTCTGGAACAATACAAGCATTGTTCATCAACATCTAGTTCTTCATAAATGTTTGTGTATGTGATTACAAACTCAATGCTTCCATATTGAACAAAAATGTTTTATGGATTGCAAACTAAAGCATTTGGTCCTGGTGCAAGTCTTAATTGATGAATGCATGTCACCCAATATTTCCAATTGAAAATGTTTGGAATGTCAAGGAAAGGAAAGGCATGTCAAGGCAAGGCATGGAATGGAAAGGCATGGCATGTCAAGGCAAGGCATGGAAAGGCTAGGCATGGCATGTCAAGGCAAGGCAAGGAATGTCAAGGAAAGGCATGGAATTTCAAGGCAAGACATGGCAAGGAAAGGGAATGCATGGAAAGGAAAGGCATTGCAAGGCAATTCATGGTAAGACATGAAAACTCATGGCATGTCAAGGAAAGGTAAGACATGTCAAGGCAAGGCATGTCTTGTCAAAGCAAGGCAAGGAGAGACATGTCAAGGCAAGTCATGGCTTGTCAAGGCAAGGCATGGCTAGGCTAGGCATGGCATGTCAAGGCAAGGCAAGGCATGTCAAGGCAAGGCAAGGCATGGCATGTCAAGGAAAGGCATGGCATGTCAAGGAAAGGCATGTCAATGCAAGGCATGGCATGTCAAGGAAAGGCATGTCAATGCAAGGCAAGGTATTTCAAGGAAAGCCATGTTAATTCAAGGCAAGGAATGTTAGGGAAAGGCATGTCAAGGCAAGGAAAGGAACGTCAAGGAAAGGCATGACATGTCAAGGCAAGGCATGCCAAATCATGGCAAGGCAAGGCAAGGCAAGACATGTCAAGGCAGGGCATGGCTTATCAAGGCAAGGCATGGCCAGGATAGGCATGGCATGTCAAGGCAAGGCAAGGAATGGCATGTCAAGGCAAGGCAAGGAATGGCATGTCAAGGCAAGGCATGGCATGTCAAGGCAAGGCATGTCAATGCAAGGAAAAGTCTATAAAGGAAAGACATGTTAAGTCAAGGCAAGGCATGTTAGGGAAAGGCAAGAAAAGGAATGGCATGTCAAGGCAAGACATGGAAAGGCAAGGGAATGCATGGAAAGGCAAGGCAAGGCATGGCATGGCTTGTCAAGGAAAGGCAAGGCAAGGCAAGGCATGGCTTGTCAAGGCAAGGTATGGTTTGTCAAGGAAAGGCATGGCAAGGCTAGGCATTGCATGTCAAGGCAAGGCATGGAATGTCATGGCAAGGCATGGCAAGGAAAGGAAAGGAAAGGAATGTCAAGGAAAGGCATGGCATGTCAAGCCAAGAAAAGGCATGGAATGTCAAGGCAAAGAAAGACATGTCAATGCAAGGCATGGCTTTTCAAGGCAAGGTATGGAAAGGCTAGGCATGGCATGTCAAGGCAAGGCATGTCATTTCAAGGCAAGTAAAGTAATGGCATGTCAAGGAAATGCATGTCAATGCAAGGCATGGTATGTCAAGGAAAGTCTAGTCATAACATTTTTTTATGATCTTTACTAACATTTATTAGAATTGTTGAATGTTTTATATAATTGGAATGACATCTTAGTTGTAACTTATTTGATATTTTATTATCGTATGTGCACTTTGGTATGATGTAATATGATTATAGTTTCTTTTTATTTGTTGTAATATTAGATATATAACAAGAAAATTAATTATTGCATGAAATAAACAATAACTTTTCATTCTAAATGTTTTTTTTTTGTAGAACAAGGATCTTCTAGAAGATCCATATCATCTTCAACAAATAGATATAGATCATGATGTTGGGTCTAATGTTGGGATGGAAGATGATGCTCATGATGACGTAGATACATATGAAAACAATGCCATTTCCGATGCAGATGATGATGATGATGATGAGGATCATGATGATCATGATCACGATGGTGATGATGATGATGAGGATCATGATGATCATGATCATGATGGTGATGATGATGTTGATGTAGTTGTTAGTAGCAGCCAATGACATTCATGATCATATAGACTACATCATAGATCATTTTTTATATATTTTTATAATGCCTCTTTCCATGGTTACTATCATATGTATCATTTTCACGGCCTCCAGTACCATATTATTGAGTTGTATCATTTTGACATGTTTCATGTTGACTTATATCATTTGGACATTGTTGTCGCAAGAGTTGGTTCTAGGCTGTAATAGAGCCAAGCCTTAGCACATTTTTAATGAGATAATAAATCATTTCTTGGAACTTGACTTGGGTTGCTACAAGCCAATCCCCAAGGTAACCTAAAACCTGCTTTAGAGTGTGTTTCTGATTTAATACACTCAGAGAGGGCTCTCTCAATAGCCAAAGGCTCTTTACTCAAAGAATATTTAGTAATCACAGTAAGAAGGCCAGATTTATTATAACACAAGATATTTTGATAAGGTTGGTGGTTGCATAGATTTGAAAAGTCTTATTGGGTGATGGAGTCAAGTGAAAACCAAAGAAAATGGGTAATAGCAGTGATCATGTTACTTGAGGGAAATGAGGCAAAGTAAGTCTATCTTTCAGCAATCGATAATCAAGATATGGTAGTAGAAAAGAAAAGGAAAAGACCATCACAGTGAAAGCATCTAACAAGGATGAATTTTCACTACAACTTTAGAGGAAAAAGACTAGAGGCTAATAACTAGGTGCAGAGCACTAATCTTGAGCGAATTTTGACTAGTCATCATTGAAACACAACACATATCAACTGTGTGTAAGGAGCATGCAAAATGAATTCCAAACAAATTTTAACTTGGCTGATAAAATAAGAGATATACAATATGAATGTAACAAGATGGAGAACATACTGAAGGAATCAACCGTGATGAATCTCACATATCAAGTGAACACATGTCTCCAGCATTACGCTATTCCAAATCTTCAAAATAACTCAGTTTTCAATAGAATCCCTCTTCAAAAGAGGTTCCCCTGCTCCACTCTCATCAAAGAGATATACAATATATAAGCCTTCAGCGTATAACAGATGAGAAACTACCTCAAAATCGACTGAGAAATGAACTGGCAGTTGTTTAACTGAAATCTGGGCGCGTTTCTACATTTCTGGTCCATGTCTGAAGCGCCATCTTGCGGGGAAATTTTTCCTACCTTACCGAATTCTAAATTTGGATCTGAAGATACCATTGAAAATATTAGAATCTGTAGATGTCAATCGATTATTCAAAAGTGTAAAAAGGCCTCTCCAAGGTTGAGAAAAGTGAGTTTTCCCATAGGCAAGTTTTTTGGGAAAAACCTGCGATTTCGGTGGCTAACAGGCCAAAAACAGGGGTATCTTAGGCACCGAAAGTCCTGGCTTTCGATAGATAACAGTGAGATTTCAGAGCGACATAAGGCCCCGAAAGTCCCAAAACCCCGATTTCAGCTTTCGGGTTTCGAGGAAATGGAGCAATGGTCAAAATCTTATCTCGGCCAAACCTCCGACTGTCGAAAAACCGAAATGGTGACGTGGCATTTACGTAAAACCTTATTATAGTGATTTTATTGTCGTTTATTGCATTCTTCTAGTACCTCCTCATGACTTGGTTTCTAGGTAAAAACGCATCTACACTTTTAGCAGCTAAGGGAATATGAAAACTAAGATTTAAGCTACCGAAAGTCTGCACTTTCGGTAGCTAAACACTATAAAAATTTTCCTCCTAAGCTACCGAAAGACAAAATTTAAATATTTGCTCCAACATAGGCTCCATCTAGGGATGGTTATTTCCTGCAAAGCACCAAGAATAGTAGACCAAGTGCCTTCATCCATTGGGTGACCTGAGATCATCCTTATCAAACGTTGAACCCTGTCACTTTGCTTTCACCTTTTCGAAACAAAAAACTGCTTATGCATTCATTAGGCTATGGAGTAATAATGTCTTAAATCAAAATGATACAGGATGCCAAACTGAATTGGAAACGTACTTAAAACTACTATTGTACTCTAATGCTCAAAGTCAAGGTTATTTATATACATCACCTACTCTAAATACTAAAAAAATTCCCATTGAATCAAATGATAAAAAAATGCTAGTGAAGCCAATCCAAAAACTATGTACTAATTTGAAATATGCTCATGCTTTCTTTGAGCAGGCTGAAAAAGGAAACATACAACTTCCATTTAAAATGTTTTTGATCATGAATTTTCAAAATTTTCCTTGATTCCTATGACAAAATATCCAGGATATAGCGTGCTCCTCCATTACATGAATCTAAAAGGTCAGCAAAAGGATCATGAAAAATTGCATGGTCCTGAGGTTTTAAATAACAAGATTCATCAAAGATTACTACGTGATCCAATTTATTTTGCTCGAGATCATCCTCAAAGAGGATATCCAAACATCCTTCATTTGATATGGCATCTGTCTGAAGACTGTCATTCCTCCACGTAAAATTTGCAGAAAATTGTTCTAGAGAAACAATATTATAATCATCAATGTACTCATCATATCTAGGTGCAGTAGATAAATCTGAAGTGTTATCAATCAGAAAAATCCTTGGGTTATCAACCATGGACAACTCTTCTCCTTTCTCTGGCATGATGCCCATCTCAGATTTATACCCCTCCACATCAAAATCTAAATCATTCTCGAATACCAAACATTCTTCGGTATGGTTAAACATGACAGCCACATCTTTTTCATGAAACAAAAAAAAGTCTTCAAGCTGATCTCCTGGCAGGGAATCATCATCATAAATAGTTTCTCTGACTTCTTGTATAGTTTCATGTTTGTCATCACTTAAAATCAGATTTGCATTAATAATAGGAGAAGTTTCACTCACATATTCAGGACTGTGTGGATGTTGTAGATATGTGTAAGTAGGGGTTGCAACATAACTATTCAAGAGTAGATCTATCTCTTCTTCTACTAAAGGAGGAGGTGGTCTCTATATTTTTTGGATAAAACAACAGTTATTTCCTTTCTCTTCTACAGGTTGACCGTGATGCTGAATGTATTTTTCTTGAATATGTTCACAAGAGCTATCATATCTAGGTTCTTTATGAGCCAACTCTTCCTCATACTAATCATCTTCATCAACTTGAGAAATTTATGATATTTTTTCCTCCTCTTTAAGAGGATTTGTTTGATCTTTTTGTCTTATAAATTATATATTACAACAATCTTCAAAAAGTATTTCAGCTGAGTAGATTCTTTTACAATGTTGTTGAAAAAGTATGTGAAAATATTTCAATGAAGGAATACTGGAATGGGGTAAAGACTTATACTAGAGTCTAGCATATCTTTCCAACAAAAACATAAACATCTTCATGAGGACATCTTCATGATGTATATTTAATTCATCCATGAGCTTGTGAAATTCAAACAAGTGATGAGCGGGATTACCATCCGCATATTATCCAAATTTAGGAAGGACATCTTACCAAAATTTAATGTCTAGAATAGTGTTTGGAAAACCATAAACATTTGTAAGATCCAGAGGAGAAAACCTTGCAGCAATCCGAGCAGCGAACGAATTCGACATTTTGAGACCAGTGGAGTCGCCAGTGAAATCATGTAGAGTCTACGAACCAAGGAGTCGCCAGGTGAATGATCACAACCAATCGAATGCCTATCCCTTGTTCACCATCAAGAGATATATCTGAGCTTTGCCGTATCCCAGGGAATATAACTTTGTCCTCCATCCCCAGCAACGACGCCAAGAAATGTTGTCGCAAGAGTTGGTTCTAGGTTGTAATAGAGCCGAGCCTTAGCACATTTTTAATGAGATAATAAATCATTACTCGGAACTTGACTTGGGTTGTTGCAAGCCAATCCCCGAGGTAACCTGAAACTTGCTTTAGAGTGTGTTTCTAACCTAATACACTCAGAGAGGGATCTCTCAATAGCCAAAGTCTCTTTACTCAAAGAATATTCAGTAATCACAGTAAGAATGCCAAATTTCTTATAACACAAGATATTTGTATAAGGTCGGTGGTTGCACAAATTTGAAAAGGCCTATTGGGTGATGGAGTCAAGTGAAAACCAAAGAAAAGGGGTAATAGCAGTGATCGTGTTACTTAAGGGAAATGAGGTAAAGTAAGTCTATCTTTCAGCAATCGATAATCAAGATATGGTAGCAGAAAATAAAAGGAAAATACCATCACAGTGAAAGCATATAACAAGGATGAATTTTCACTACAACTTTAGAGGAAAAAGACTGGAGGCTAATAACTAGGTGCAGAGCACTAATCTTGAGTGAATTCTGACTAATCATCATTGAAACACAACACATATCAACCGTGTGTAAGGAGCATGGAAAATGAATTCCAAATTTTTTTTAACTCAGTTGATAAAAGAAGAGATAGAAAATATGAATGTAACAAGATGGAGAACATACTGAAGGAATCAACCATGATGAATCTCACATATCAAGTGAACACATGTCTCCAACATTACGTTATTCCAGATCTTCAAAATAACTCAGTTTTCAATAGAATCCCTCTTCAAAAGAGGTTCCCCTGCTCCACTCTCATCAAAGAGATATACAATACATAAGCCTTCAGCATATAATAGATGAGAAACTACCTCAAAACTGACTGAGAAATGAACTGGCAGTTGTTTAACTGAAATCTGGGCGCGTTTCTACTTTTATGGGCCATGTCTGAAGTGCCATATTAAGGGGAAATTTTTCCTACCTTCCTGAGATCTAAATTTGGATCTGAAGATACCACTGGAAATATTAGGATCTGTGGATGTCAATCGACTATTCAAACATGTAAAACAGCCTCTCCAAGGTTGAGAAAAATGAGTTTTCCCATAGGCAGTTTTTTTTGGAAAAACCTGCGATTTCGGTGGCTAACAGGATGAAAATAGGGGTATCTTAGCCACTGAAAGTCCTGCCTTTTGGAAGCTAATAGTGCGATTTCAGAGCGTCGTAAGCCATCGAAAGTCCCGAAACCCCTATTTCGGATTTTGGGTTTCGAGCAAACAGAGCAATGGTCAAAATCTTATGTCGGCCAAACCTCCGACTGCCAAAAACCCAAAATGGTGACACAGAATTTATGGAAAACCTTATTATAGCAATTTTATTGTCGTTTATTGCATTCTTTTAGTACCTTCTCGTGACTTGATTTTTGGGTAAAAATGCATCTACACTTTCGGCAACTAAGGGCATATGAAAACTGATATTTAAGCTACCAAAAGTCTGCACTTTCAGTAGCTAAACACTATAAAAATTTTCCTCCTAAGCTACTGAAAGCCAAAATTTCAATATTTGTTCCATTAGACATGACGTATCATATTGACTTGTATCATTTTATCTTACATAATTTATCATTTTTATTTATATCATTTGTACATGATGTATCATTTTAAGTTATGTCGATTGTTGGACATGTATCATTTTCAAATGATATTGATCTATTGTCATATATATTTGATTTTCACTTGTTTTAGTTATATACGATGATGATCTTATCAATATTGACTCGTCAATTTTTATATATTGAAAGTGGTTGATGATTTTTGGATGCATATTTATTACATATGATGTTTTGATTTACTGCTCATGATGGATGTTGACAAATTCACTTAAATTATAGATATTTTACTCACTTGTTTTATTTATAGATGATGATCATGTTATAATAATTATATTATTATTTTATATATACTGGATTGTGTAGATTCTATTTTGATGGAGATTTGATAAGTATAATGATGTTGTGAATTTGTATGGACGTACGTTTCCCTAACAAATTGTTTATAAATGTTATCCTATAAAATATTTCAAATGCATTTATATGACTTACTGTATAATCATATAATTTATTTAAGAGACATGATATATTTAACTAATTAAATTGAAATAAAAAAATATTAAATTAATAACTATAAGAAAAACAAGAAGCATTGTTGGAAGCAAGAAAGGAAGCAACAATGGAAGCCAAATTGGAAGCCACACTAGAAGAAAAAATGGAACCTAAACTAGAAGCAAAATGGGAAGCAAATCCAAAAAGGATCCAGAGAAGACTAAGGACAACTCAGAATTTGCATAAACAACTCAGGAAGCTTAGAATGGCTTCAGCAGATAGAGAAAGGGAAAGAAAATCAAAGTCCTCAAAACTCAATGAAAGTGGTATCATCGCGAAGAGCGTGTCACAATATTTCCAACGGCATAAACAACTCGTCAAACGAAGTTACGGATCAAAAGATATTTGCGGTCAAAGTTTGGTCAACCTAGCCCAATCAGCACGGGATGAGTCAACCTCCGTACTATTGACGTCAACATCAGTATGGATGATTTCAAAATCCATACAGTGTACGTTTCACACGCAAGAGGTGACATGTGTCATGTTGATGTCAGCATGATGTGGCAGCACCAGAGGTTGCCATGTGTCACTCGTTTTTGGCTTTTTCAGGTCGATCTGTGGACCAATGAAAAAGCGTCATGCGGCAGTCTGTACATCCACGTGGTAGAATGTACAGTGACATAGCGGATGAAGTCATAGGTGACTGTACAGGTGGTTAGCGTGGCCCAATGGTTGGCTTCCATGTGACCTAGTCATGGGCTGCCACGTGGCAGTGGGAAAATTCCCAATGAGGTCCTGAGAACCGAAATTCAAAAATTAAAAAAGGCGGGTTCGCCAAATCTGGCAGAGCCCCGCTAGATCTGGTGACCCAACAGACAAATATAAAACACCACTAAAAGTTTGCAAACCACCACATGTTAATATATATATGTTATAACAATAACCCAAAAGGGAAGGCTCGCGGGCTCGATCCCAGGACCTCCCCTTTTGCTTGTGCATTAACTATACATCTGCCACTATTGGTCCAAACAACCCCATTATTTATATCGCCCACAATTATTATTTAAAATTTGAAATCTGCTAGTGCACGGGGGAGAGAGGCATGCAACGGTATGATCGAGCACAGTTTTCGAGGCATTTTTTTTAATTAATTGCAGGTTGTTGGGCATGGAAACCGAGAAAAAATTTCTCTTGGGCCTGGGAGTGCTAGAGTTAGATTGAGGCGTGGAGACAATCATTTTTGGGTAATTCGACGCCATGAATTCAATGGTGTTGTCTTTTTTTTTATCTGAGCAAAGATTTTTCATCTTAATTCTAGAATGAGGTATACTTATGTATTTTTCCAAATTGTTTTGTTGAGTTAATAAAAAGGCCTACCCATTTGAGAGGAGGACTTGGAGACGTACTCCACCAGGGATGAACTCTGTTATCAAGTTTTTGTGTTCAGATTTTATGCTTATGTCTCATCATTATTGTGCTTTTCCTTCTTTAATGGTGCACTTTAATTTATGTTCATTTAATACAATTCTTTATAAGTCACTTCGATGAAAATATCCCCGATCATGTTGGTATCAGAGCAGTCATCATTGACGTGAATTGTTGAGTGTGAATTCTTACTAGGGCCAAGCATAAACAACATGAAAGAACTCTTAATAATTTCAATCCCGAAGTTGGTCGTGCATCCCGAAGGAAGAAAATGGAAGAAGAGGACCAGCGTGATGAATAGGAGAAAAACTTCCATATGGTCTTTTTATCACATGTCATAAATGGTTGAACGAATGTATGGAGACTACAAGAAGAGGATGAAGAATAAAGGGAAGAAAAAGGAAGCACAAGTTTATGATGATGCTTCGATAAATCAAGGGGCTGGAGGAGACCCTCCTAGGCCTCCATATTCACCATCAAGTTCTAGTTCTTCTTCCTCTAAGCATTCTCGTCATTCTCATCATTCTAGCCATAAAGTTTATTTTAAGAAACCATTATTAAAGCTTGATGTAAAATTTTCTTTACCTATGTTTAATGGAGATGTTAATCCTGGAAAGCTAGATAATTGGATCAGAGAGGTTGAAGTATATTGTTGTGTTGAACAAATTGATGAAGAGGAAGTTAAAGTGCAATTGGCTTCTCTTCGGTTGGAAGGCAACACTCTCATATGATGGGAGAACAAACTTCAGGACAGAAGAAAGTGTGGTAATCTTCTTTCCTCATGGTCATAATTTAAATTAGCGATAAGGAAGAAATTTTATCCATTGGTTTATTTACATAAAGCAATGATGGAAGGGAAAAATTTAAGACAAAGTAAAGGTCAAACTGTACAAAGTTTCACAGAAGAACTTAGGAAGAAATCTCTTCATTAAAGATTCCTTTGGATTCTTATGAAACTTTAATGAAGTATATTGGTGCACTTCACAGTTATATTTGTCATACTTTGCTATTGTTTAACCCCACCAGTCTTGACAAAGTTTGAGTGAAAGACACTCACCTTGAGAATAGGGGAACGCATGTTCAAGAAGATCCCACAAAGAAACCTTCCAATCTCCCACATAATCCATTTAAGAAGTTTAAAATGAAGGACAAGAAGACCGCCACGGTAAAGAGAGAAGAAGGAAATACATCTTGCACTCACTGCAAGAAAAATCGTCACAATGATGAATACTATTGGAAACTACATCTAGAGAAGAGACCGAAACATTTCGGTGGAAAGGGAAAGACAAAAACCATTGCTATAGTGCAACAAGATCTTGGTTCTGATTCAAGAGATGAAGGAAAGATCACAACGGTTGGAGTACAAGGTAAATATTCCCTTCATGCTAGTTCAAATTCCAATAATGAATCTCATGATGATGAATGAAGGAGGAATGAATTATTTCATATAAGAGTTGTATCTAAACACACTAAGATAGATACATTATTTGATCCAGGTTCCCAAGTAAACTTGATATCTTAAGCACTTGTCAAAAGGATGGGTCTTGAAACGAAAACATATCCAAAGCCTTAGCCTCTTGGTTGGGTATGTGATAAAGAAAAACTTAATGTCACCAAACAATGTAGGGTTAGATTTTCTATTGCTTCAAAGTTGATTGATGAAGTGGATTTGGATGTTGTACCACTTGATATATGTGGCATAGTGTTGGGGAGTCCTTATCTTTATGATAGAAAAGCAATATTCTTTCGTCATGAGAGAAAATACTACCTTACTAAGGGGGGAGTGGAATATAATTTTAGAGCTCACATCATGAGGGTAAACACAACACTTGTTAGTTTAGGACAAATGAAGAGACTCACAAAGACTAATAAGAGATATGTACTCATGGTCGTAAGGGAGAAAGATGTCGGAACATCCAACGCTTTCCAAGGATGTGATCCTTCTCATAAGAAAGAATTAATTGATATTGTTTCTAAGTATGATGATATTTTCCAGGAACCAGATGGATTACCTCCTAAGAGGGAAATCCAACACGAAATACATCGTCAGCAAGATTCTCCTCTTCCTAATGTGGGAATGTACATGATTTCGTTTGTAGAGATGATAGAAATCAAGAAGTAGGTACAAGGCTTATTGGATCAGGGGGTCATCAGGCCCAACTCATCTCCTTATGGCTCTCCAATCGTGATGCTGCCAAAGAAAGATGGCACATGGCGAATGTTTGTCGATTACCGAGACTTAAATAAAATCACGGTGAAAAATCGATACCCTATTCCTCGTATAGATGATTTACTTGATCAATTAAAGAATGTTGTTTATTTCACTAAGTTGGATTTGCACAGTGGATACCATCAGATCAAGGTTGTAGAACAGGATGCATGGAAAACTTCCTTTAAAACCAAACAGGGATTGTTTTAGGGGCTAGTTATGATGTTTGAGCTTTGTAATGCTCTGACAACCTTCCTGCGTGTGATGAATGATGTATTCAGGCCTTTCCTAGATGATTTTGTGATTGTATATTTATACGACATTCTTATATTTAGCGAGACTTGGGATGAACATGTGAGGCATGTAAAGCAAGTATTGGATAATTTGCAAACGAAAGCGTTGTATGTAAAATTGTCCAAACGTGAATTGGTAAGACTGCACTTGTGTACTTAGGTCATATTGTAGGAAGAGGAAAATTAAAAATTGATCCTTCCAAGATTGATGTCATTGTAAATTGGCCTGAGCTCAAAAGTGTAACTAAGATACAGAGCTTCCTAGGTGCAGTTCGGTATTGGAGGAGGTTCATTTCAAAATTCTCCTTTATAGCAGCTGCTTTGCATTCCTTAACCAGTGTGAAGAACACTTTTCAGTGGGGAGGAAAGCAACAAAAATCTTTCGACGATTTGAAGGAAAATATCAGTACTGCACCATTATTAGCACTACCTAATCTTCAATAGCCCTTCAAGATCAAGACAGATGCTAGTGGATATTCCATGGGTGTAGTATTGATGCAATATCGTAAGCCTATATGTTACCACTCTGAAAATTTTAACCAAGTTGTTGTTAACTATCCTATATATGATAAAGAGTTGTATGCATTAGTTCAAAGCGTAAAGAAATGGAAGCACTAATTGTTAGGGAAGGAAACAATCATACATACAGATCATCAACCCTTACAGTATCTCCAAGGACGAACCAAACTGCAACAATATCGACATTACAGAAGGATGTGTTTCCTACAACAATTTCATTTGGTAATCAAGTACAAAAAGGGTACAAGGAACAAGGTAGTTGATATGCTTTCTAGACCTCCTATTGTTGCTTCTATTATTTTGAAGAATGCTTCTTTATTTCATGATAACTATGTGGAAAAATATACCATTGATGAAGATTTTAAAGAAGTATATGAGAAGCTAACCCATGGTGCACAAGTAGAGAACTATTGTCTGTAGGGAAAACTACTCTATCATCTTAGAAAGCTAAGTATTTCTACAAGTGAATGAGTCCATGTAATATGAGAAGCTCACACTTCTCTTGTGTCTGGGCATTTTGGGGTAGGAAAAACCATGGTTCATTTGCATAGTTTTTGTTACTGGCCTCAAATGAAAGCAATTGTAACTAAATATGTAAAGGGGTGTGTGATGTGTTCTACTTGTAAGCCCACTAATAGAAAACTGGGGCTATACTCACCACTACCTGTTCCATCCCATCCATGGGAAAGTATTTCCATGGATTTTGTAGAGGGTTTACCAACGTCCAAAGGGGGTCATGACTATTTGTATGTTGTAGTGGATAGGTTCAGCAAGATGTGTATCTTAATTCCATGTAAAAAGTAGATCACTGATGAGAATACTAATAATATTTTCTTTCAGTATGTTTGGGTTCACTTTGGGTTACCCACATCCATTATCTCGGATCAAGATACTCAATTCCATAGGATTTTTGGACAAACTTGTGGAGAATGATGGACACCAAGTTGAAGAGGAGAACTGCTTCGAGGCTATTGCAACAAGTATCCCAAGTTATGGGATGAACATATACCCTATGTACACCATTCTTACAACCGAGCCTTACATTCCTCCACTCAGTGTTATCCTTTTGAGACATGTTTTGGGTACCTACCTAAAGTTCCTTTGGACTTGATGTATGGGAGAGATGTTGATTCAAATGAAGAAAGAGATGAATATAGATCCCACAAGTTCATCCAGAGGATCCAGCATGTACACCAAGTAGTCAGGGAATAGTTGGAGAAAAGTCAAGCACAATATAAAGCTTGGCATGAAAAACACAAGGTTGATCATCAATTCCAGGTTGGAGACCAGGTATGGCTTCACATCAGCAAGGAAAGATTGAAGGGTGAAGGAAAGAAACTCAAGCCCATTCGTTATGAACCCTTCACTATTTTGGAGAAAATTGGTACCAATGCTTTTCGTCTGGATATTCCACCTTATATGCAGATCTACTTAGTTGTAAATGTAGAGAACTTGAAACTTTTTGAACCTCCCATGATCATGGATTGGGATGAGGAAGTTTCAATACCTTCAGTTGATGAGTTTGCTCCTGAGTACTTGGATGAGTTAAAGGAAGATATCATCATGGACAGAAGGATGAGGACTTCACGTAGGGGTGATGTTGATTATCTTCGAGTAGGCTTAAAGGGCACACATCCAAGCAAGGCAAAGTGGATTAAGAAGGACAAGGTGAGGGAACTCTTCCCTCACTTATTTGTTGATTGATGAAATGTGGTAAAAAAAGATCTTAGTGAGAAGGAGTGATCCAAAAAGTATCTAGATAATACTAAGGATAACTCAGAATTTGCAGAAGTAACTCAAGAAGCTCAGAATGGCATCAACAGAGAGAGAAAGAGAAAAAAATCAAAGTCCTCAAAAATCAATGAAAGTGGGTTCATCGCAAAGAGTGTGTCGCAAGCTTTCGAACGGTGTAAACAACTCATCAAACAAAGTTATAGATCGAAAGATATTTGCGGTCAAAATTTGGTCAACATAGCCCAGTCAACAGGGGATGAGTTAGCATCTGTAGTGATAACATCAGCATCGGTATGGATGACATCAACATTCGTACAGTGTACGTGAAACATGTCGGAGGTGACATGTGTCATGTTGACATTAGCATGACATCAACATGGTGATGTGGAAGCACCATAGGATGCCACGTGTCACTCATTTTTTTACTTTTTGGGTTGATATGTGGACCAATGACAAAGCACCACATGGCAGTCCGTACAACCACGTGGCAGACCGTATGGTGACATAGTAGGATGGTGCGGCAGGTTGAGGTGGCAGGATGACATGGTAGGTGATTTTACATGTGGCTGGCATGGTCCAATGGTTGATTGCCACGTGGCCCAATCATGGGTTGCCACATGGGAATGAGCAAATTCCCAATGACGGCCTGAGAACCGAAATTCAAAAATAAAAAAGGCAGGTCTGCCAAATCTGGCAGAGCCCCACCAGATCTGGTGACCCAAAAGACA
>ML780303.1:639615-652732 GCA_009831015.1 Picea engelmannii
CCTCAAAGATGCCAACTTGATTTGTGTGGCCTCATCCTTGATCTGTTGCACACTGCAGTATACCTCCATCTGCCTGATCCAATTGTCAAGTTTTTCTGCATTTACTTCACCATCATATATGGGCAACTCAAATTTAACATCAATTTTTAACAATGGCGTTTCATTCTTATTCTTATGAACATTTTTCTTTCCATTAGATTTAGAACTTGAACTTGAAGAAGAAGGAGAAGAAGGAGGTGATGATGGAGGTGAAGGAGGAATCCGAGGATGATCCTCTTCCTATTCACTTTTTCCCTTTGAAGATTCATCCAAAACTGGTCTCTTTCATTCAGAGTAATCCTCATACAAAACTTTCACCATCTCCGACATAGCAAGGAATGTTTTCTGGAACTCTTTCTCATCGTGAGAAATCCCTTCTTCTGATGCCATCTTCTCCCTGTGGGAATCTCTCTTTCTCAATCCAATTAATGGATTCTCTGCAACAAGCTCGCCTTCACCATGCTGTAGCATTTCCCTGGTTAACATGCAAAAGTCAAATCCAAACATCAACTAGCTCTGATACCACTTGATCCGTAGGATCTTTTAATGACTATGGTTGAGTTTTAATTTTGCATGCGTTAATTATCCAATTGAGAAGCTTAATGAAAGAATGAGGAAAAGAGAGGAATTATGACATCCATATACACATATGCAGATCTGAAATGAAATAATAGACAACAAACCATAACACGAGAATTGATAATGGAGTTCGGCACAACATTGCCTACGTCTCCGGGCCTTTGTCTCTGTGGGGGAGGCTTATTTATTTCTATTCGAAAGCTCAAAAGTACATCGTAGTAGTGCCAATTGGCTACAAGAATGATCTGGTCATGTTCTTCTAGACCTCAAGAACCCAACAAAGAAAACGGCACACAAAACAGATGTCCGGAGCTCCCAGAAATGGCCTGCAAGCGTCTGCTCCTCAATAGCTTCCCTGCATAAACATGGCTTTGGCTTGGCTTCCCTTCAGCATAACTCTGCTCTGACTATCCTCCATGGAGTCAAACATGCCTGGTTTATATAGATCTAAAGTTGGTTATCCATCCCCAACTTCCTCCCAAAATTTGGGCTCCAAAAATGCCCAATATCTCCCAAAAATGGAGAAAATCCATTAATAACAGGCATTAAATCAAAAGAAAATCCAAAAAAATTGGAAAAAACCCACTGTATTGTTTAAACTTGGGCATAAGCTCCTTATTCTATGCATTCACCCCCTTGGCAGGGTCCCATGGGGCCATGTGGCTGAGCGCTAGCCCCTCGGGCTATGCGCTGGCCCTTCCCATGCGCGCCAGCTCCTGGTCTTTGGCGTGTTCTATGGAACCACGGGATAACTGCCATAACCGTGTGCCCTATTCAGAATATGGTCTAGGTCATATGGAACTCACCCATGAACCAAGGGCCAGACCCTATCCACCAACTCCCGTGGTCGTGGTCGTATGTCAGTGTCGAGGGCTAGGGCTAAGCCCCGACCCTTTCCCCCGCTGAATAATACATTCATTAAACATAAATAGATACTTTGTCGTATATCTGTTAAGAAACACTAGTGGCCTGAGTGGTTAGCCTAGTCCTGCCAGTCCATTGCCCGGAGGAGAGGTCGGGGGTTCGACCCCGGTGGAGACCATAAATTTTTACACAACCACGAGCCAACCACAGGGTGCCACATGGCATCCCATGACTGGGCCACGTGGCACATCAATAATCAAATAAAAATTCCAAGTGTTGAATGCTGACTCGTCCATGTACCTGCCACCTATCACCGTACCTACCCAGTCACTGCCCTGTCAGCCTTGCCACATGTCTGCCACGTCATCTTGTGCCACGTGTCACCCTTACAGTGGTGACACGTGTTACCCTCTGACTGGTCCAATTGTCTGTCGTATGCCACATCACCTACCACATGTCATCTTCAGGAGTTTCCACATCAACTGTATGGCCGTACGTCTTGTACAGTCAGTTTTCCACGTGGGACTATACGGACTGTACAGTCATCCCCTTTTTTTTTGCATGTTTGGGTTTTCGGACAGAATGCGATATCTTTCGCATACGAAGCCCATTTGATGAAGTAAATATATGGATGGAATCAGGAAGACGAGACGGACGCAATGGCGTTGGTTTCGTAAGATTTTGAGCACTTTCAGTTTTGAGCCTTTTTGAGCCTTGTCAGGCTTCTGGATTCAATTCTGGATCACTTCATTTGGCACAATAGACTTTTTCTTGTTAGAAATAATAGGCTTCTTGTTTTTAGCAATGACATAATTCTTAACTGGGGCTATGCTCTCCTTGACTACTGATGTCTCTTTCTCAATGGTAGCTTCAACTAATACCTGTAAGTTTCTCTGAGCTACTTCATCTTGAAAATGTTGCAACTTTGCCTTGAGTTTCCTTTTCTAGGATTGAAAACCTCTATTCTACCTATAGAGGTTTTGGAGCTACCTATGAAGGGGCTAGGCCGTTCTTGCTACAAACCTTTCCAGGTCAAGGGTATGACTATAGCCATCCATGAGCTCTTTCATTTTCACCTTGTCAAACATGGCCTCTGTTTTCAACTGAGCCACCTCTTTTCTTGCATCCCTAAGTTGCCTGATAAGTATTTTGAAGGTTTGATTGTCAGGTGGAGCAGTGACATGCACAGTCTCAATATTTTTTTTCTCGGTCTCCTCTTCCATTTGCATAGGAATTTCCTTGTCTACTTCATCAGGATTCTTGGTGGATTTTCTTTTATCTTTCTTCTTTTGCACAAGGGTTTCCTCTTTTCTTTCCACAGGCTTTCCAATGCTTTTACCCTTCTTCTTTTGTATAGGGATTTCTGGTAGAGAATGTTCTTCAATAACTTCCTTAGTTGATGATCCCGTGAAAGGTCTTCCGCCCTTGGTATTGGCTAATGGAGGAAAAGAGGGGAAGTGTAGCTTCTTCCCTTTCTTGGATTTATTTTTGGTAGAAGAAGGAACCTCTTCTAACCCTGGTGGAGGAGGTGGTGAAAAATCTCTTTGTGGGGAAGGACAAGCTTCCTCCTCAGCTCCTGTGACCTACTTGCTGAACTTTGAAACTTGAACAGGGGCTCTGCCCTTTCTCTTCCTACTGGTCCCTACTTTAAAAACACTGGTGGGTGATAAATGACTTGCATTTAGTGATTGAGGAGTAGATGCTAGATCCAACTTGAAGTTAGAAGTAACCACAAAATGCTCCCATGAAATCTCTTTCTTACCCAATTCCTCAGAGACTAGCATTCTGATCAATCCATAGTGGAAAAGGCTAGAATCCACATCCTTAGACTTGGATTGAATCCTTTCTGACATCTTACCTATTCTCCTTTACAAATAATAGGGGATATTCATTTCAACTTTACCAGTAAAATGAACCAAAATCCTTATATGGTACTTGTACAATGTGTTAAATCTCCCTTCACATGTAAAATATCTCTGGATGATCTTCAATATCCTGTCAAACTATTCAATCAACTGACTCCTTGGCACACTTTTAGACAAATCACTGGCTTGATTTTTAGGTTTAAAGAGATCTTTGGCATAGGCTGAACTCAAAGCCATGGCTTTGAACCACTTTTCACCTATAATAGGGATTCCTGTTGCAACTGAGATAGAGGCTTCAGTCACCTCAAATTCCAAATCCCCAACCTTGGTTCTCCTACCATCAAAATGTAATGCAAACTGTCTTGTTACCTCTGGATGGACTCTCTTCATATTCTAGCAGAAAGAGAGGCATCCCACTCTTTGAAAAACCTCTCTTTCCACAGGCTTTGTATCAAAAAGATGCATGTCCACAGGTTCTGTCCTAACTACCTTCCCCCTTTGTGTGTCTTATTTTATTGAGGAGTCTCCATGGCTTAGAATGAGAGATTTTAAAGGCTTATGGGATAGTAATAACCATGAAGACTTAAAATCAGGCTTCAAATGTACAAGGCTGACCTTTTAAAACAAACTAGTGCTAGTAAGCCAAGCTTGACTATGGGAATTATACCCTTAGATTTGTACATGTATTTGTGAGTGCAGACAGTGAGGGGGTAATCCGTAATTGGCCCTTTGTAACTAAGTAAACAATCTTAAATCCAAAATGAAAGGAAGCAGGGGAGACATAGAGGGGTTAAGCAGCGCCTCTGGGTAGCGCGATGCGTATGCAGAGGATAGGCTATTTAGGTGCTTGCAACCTCAATGGCTATGGCATACAGAAGTAATCAGACCTAGATACAGGCAATGAAGTTCATCGGTTTGAAAAGAGAGGAGACAAGGCTATCATGCAAAGATGAGTCCCTTACAACTGTGCAAGATTGATAAAGAAAAACCTTAGTGCTAATTCTTTGTGAAAATTAATGTGCAGAGGAGGAAAAACGGGATACCTCTGGAGTAAATACCTGTTGGAATCTTCAGCAAAATATCAGGATGAAGTTACAAACATTTCGGCCCTCAAATCTTCCTCAGCATCAGATTTAGTCGCACTGTTGTCGCTTGGTTAGAACTATGAGTTTGAGCAGTGCAACATTCTTGAATTTTCAAATCATAAACCATTATCAAGGCTCGTAAATATGAGATCTTGGAGGTAGCTTTAACCAACCCCTGGCACTGAAAACAAGGAACATGACATCTGTCATGGAAATCATGACTCCTGGTGGAAGTATGATGAACAGGAAAGGAGCTACGGAATTGCCTAATGAGTGGGCAGCGCTCCAATTCAAAAAATGATTGGATAGGTAAGCAAGGACAACAAGGCATGCCTATGAGGTCATGAGTGAGGAGAAAGGTGTGTCACATCAGTCTAGTCACGAAAGGGATCGATCCTAGTGACAAATCATAAAGGGGACCAAAAATTTAAATCATGAACTAAAGGTTCTAAGTCCAAAAAATCAATTTGAGGATCAAACATGAGCTATGAATAAAAAGTTTATTTATCTAAGGGGACCTAACAAACATAACTTTAAAGGGATGAAACTTAAAAAATTAAAATCTAAGGCTTAAAAAGGGATTAAAACAAACTAAAAGACCTAAGGGAATTTAGTGTGATAACATTGGCTCCACAGGGGATGGCGTGCCCCCTACGGGCTATCAATAATGAGTAGATTTAGTGCTTTATCTTAGGGCTATGGGGTCAGTTATTGAAACAAAAATAAAAATAAAATGATATTAACAATGACAAGAAGAGCCACTCAAAGCTCAAGCAAAGTACTTTTTCGGGAAATGCCCATTGACAGGGCTAACAAAAACCTCTTCATTCTCCATATTCTGCAACTTGAAAGTGTTGTTAGAGAATACCTTAGAGATTTTGAAAGGACCGATCCATAAAGATTCGAATTTATCGTGCTTGCCTTTATCTTTCTTTGGTGCATCCCACTTGAGCACTAAAACACCCAATTGAAAATACTCCTTGTTCACTTTCTTGTCGAAAGCCTGCTTGATCTTCAGTTGATGGTCATATGCTTTATCTACAAGATGCTCCCAAGTCTGTTGCACTTCAACCAGTTGCTGAATCCTTTTGATCGATCAGGCTCCCCTTGGTAATCTTGGAATAATTTTTCCATAGGTAAGACAAGTTGAGAAGGAAAAATTACTTCAACTCCATACACCAACTGGAAAGGAGAAAGTCTCAGGGACCTTTTTACCGTCACTCTGTCAGCCCATAGAGAAAATTTGAGTTTTGAGTCCCATGCCTTTTTGTTATCCTCTAACAACTTTTTAATAATCTTTATAATTCTTTTGTTTGAGGATTCTGCAAGCCCCTCGGGGTAGTAAGGGGTAGAATGAATCAAAGTGATCCCAAACTATTCACAGAACTAAATCAATGGTTCAACCTTGAAAGATGCAACATTATCAGTGACGATTCTATCAGGACACCCAAACCTTGCCATGATGTCTTCAAGGAAACCAATGATCACTTTGTGGGAAGCATTCCTTGTAGGGATAGCTTCAATCCATTTAGTAAAGTAATCTATAGCAGTCAATATCCATCTATGTTGACCACTGGAAGAGGGATGAATTTCCCCAATAAAATCTAGGCCCCACTCCTGGAAAGGTCCTGAAACTGCCACATGCTTTAATGGAAAAGACTTAAGTTGCTGCTTTCCAGAGAACTTTTGACACTTAGCACAGACTCTGATCTTAGCACAAACATCAGTGAAAAAACTAGGCCAAACATACCTAGCCCTGAGGATCTTGTATGCCATGGTTCTCCAATAATGATGCCCCCCACATAAAATATCATGAAAATTAGACATAATCTTTTGGGCTTCCTGAGGGTCTAGGCATCTTAAAATAACTCCTAATGGATCCTTCCAATACAAAATTTGATCAACCATGCAATACTTTATTGATTTGAGTTTTAAGGCTCTCACCTTGCTCTTTTCCATACCACTTGGAGGCTGTAAATTTTGAAGAAAAAATATAATGTCCTTGTAACAACTACAATTTGCTAATGCAGAGATAATTTGAGAACCTCTATTAGTTGTTTCAGCCTACTGATTTTCTGAATATGAGTGGATGAAATTCACCCCCAATGTTGAGCAATTTGATTTAGCCAAGATCTTGGCTAAACCCTGGCCTTTAACCAGTTTGGTAGGCTTAATTTCCAAATCAAATTCAAGTAATTTAGCAATCCACTTGCTCCTTTTTCCGTCTATATCAGGCTAAATAAGAATTTCTTTAACAACAACTGATGGGACATAAGAAATAATGCTTCAATGCATGACATAAAATTTGAAGGACTTAAGAGATTTAACCAATGCATAGGCTTGCTTATCCATGATGTCAGATTTTAATTCAGCATCTCTCAATGCCTTGCTGAAAAAGGCAATGGGCTCCTCTAAGCCTTCAACGTTTTTCTGCAATAGGACTGTTGTTACTGTATCAAAAGAGGTAAAAGAAAAAATAAGAAAGTCCTTGGGGTAGTCTAGGCTGACAAGAACCGGGACTTCAGTCAAGGATTTCTTTATTTGATCAAAATAATCACGGGACTCAGTAGTCCATTTTATTTCACTATCCTTCCTCAGCATGGATGTGATATACTTAACCAACTCAACAAAATTTGACACAAATATTCTCAAAAAAACATTTTTTTTCCGGAAAAATATTGAACCTCTTTTTTGGATCTAGGAAGTGACAATGTTTGTATAGCTTCAACCCTGTTGGAATCAATCCTTACCCCTTCAGCTAACACGATATGCCCCAATAATTTTCTTTCTTTCATGGCAAACCATGATTTTTTTGGATTCAAAGAGAGACCAAATTTTTTTCATTTCAAGAAAACCTTTCTTAAGTGATTGCAATGTTCTTTATCAGATTGAGAGTACATTGTTATGTCATCTAAATAAGTAACAACAAACTTATCCTTCTCTCTGATAAATGTTACGTCCATATCTCGCTGAAAAGTTTCCCCTACATTCATCAAACCAAAGGGCATCTTGGCATACATAAATGTACCCTAAGGAGTGGTAAAAGTTGTCTTCTCTCTATCTTTTGGAAAAACAGAGACCTGATTGTACCTGGAAAAACCATCAACCATGGAAATCATGGCTGCTCCTGTCACCTTCTGTAGTATGTGCTCCATCTTGGGCAAAGGGTAATTATCCTTTTTTGAGCTTCTGTTCAGATTTTAGAAATCAACACAAAGTCCAATTTCTCCATTCTTTTTTCTTACTGGGACCAAATTGGCCACCCATTCAGAATACCTCAAAGGAATGATAATTTTTACATCTAAAAGATTTTTTACCTCTTTCTCCATGACATGCAACAACCTAGGATTGATTTGCCTCAACTTTTTCCTGAAGGGTTTGGTGTCTTCTTTTAATGGGATCCTATGCTCTATAATGCTTGTGTCATAAGTTATGAGATCTTCATAAGTCCAAGCAAATACATCAGGAAATTCCTTCAACAACTTAGTATATTCTACTCTCTGCTCTTCTGATAGGTTGCTTGACAATTCAACATATTTTGGATTCTCTTCAATACCCAAATTGCACTCAGTTATATCAGCATCACCAGTGGATACCTTTCCTTTCACTTCCACATCATTTCTGTCAAATAATATTTCCAAAGGAACTAGTCCTTTTGGAATATGAATGCTAGGTAGCTGCACAATATGATGATTAGCAATTTTATTGAGGAAAACATCAGCATGAGGAGTAATTTCTTAATCATGATCCTGATCAATGTGTAATGTAGAAAACTCATCAATAGTCTCGAGGAAAATTTTAAGTTCTAAATCATCTTCAAACACCTTCCAATATTTCACATTGTCCGGTATAGAAGGCCTGTACTTGACTTCTATATCATACTTGATTTTAGGTGGTATAGGAATTATGAAGTTTCTTGCTGATACAACCAAAGAATCAGCCATGGTATTCTCTTCTCTAGGAATAAATGATATGTTAAAAGTAGAGAAAAAACTGTCCACCAAATCCCACACTTCATTTCTGTAAGATCTAAGCCTAGGGTGCTTTGTGTGATAAATATTTTTAATCTGATGGACTATTAATTCATCATCTCCAAATACTGATAGCTCTTCTATCCCCATGTATTTAGAATCCCTCAACCCCAAGACAAGAGCTTCATACTCTGCCACATTATTAGTAGTGTCAAATTCTAGTTTATATGACAAAGATATAGTTTCTTGAGTTGGTGAGACAAAGACCACCCCAGCACCAACACCTTACTTAGAAGAGGCTCCATCAAAGAACATCTTTCAGATAGAAGTGGTTAGAAGAGGTTCCTCAGAAAAGGTAATGGAATGTTTTCTGATTTCTAGAAGGGTTTCAAGAGCATCAGTGAGCTGCAAAATGCTAGATCCCAGATCTGTATCAAAAGAAAAAACAAGGTGATTTGTGGGGTTTGCTTCATCACTAATGATGTAAGCCAATTGAGCTTCCCTGTAAAGTCTTCTATGCTCTCCCCCAAAAACTGGAATAGTAGCATAAGAGAGATCCATCTGCNCAACAACTACGATATCCATAAGTATACTTTTCGTGGGAAACTGAAATAAAGTCACCACCATATCCTTAATGACTCCAAGACACTTCACTTTTCTGGAGTCAAAAGAATATAAGTCATGGTAAGTCTTTGTGATTTCTAACCCAAGTTCATCCATAACAAATTTTGGCATAAGATTGTGGGATGCCCCTGAATCCATGAGACAATTGTGCAGCACCTTATCATGTATATTCAGTGAGGTATAGAAAGGTGGGGATGAATCGTCTATGTCTTCTATCAAAGGACCTAAAATCATTGTTGGTTTTTCATCTTATAGATTTATTGAATCAGTGGAATTTGGAGATGATTCAAGCCGCAGCATTTTGGATAGATATTTTTTAAATTCTTCATTTTTTATCAATTCCAAAAAAGGTACAGGGATCTTTATTTTCTGGATCTCATTCTCAAAATTGAAAGAAGAAGAAGGTTTCAACATCTCTTTGGTTTTAGGAAAATGATTTTTTATCAGAACTTGTGGGCTTTGAGAGTCTTTTTCTTTACTGCTCACTGTCACAGCCTTGGCAGAATCTTCTCTTTGAGCAGCCTAATTAGGGGGATCTGTTTTTTCTTTATTCTTCTTAGATCTCAGATTATATCTACTAGCATTTTCTTTTTCTTTCTCTCCCTTACTTAATTCATTTATTTGAATATCCATTAAAGATTGCTCATAAGAGGATTGAGTCAAGTGTGGGGATGGGGATGGGGATGTGTCACCTAAGCAGTGAATCTTAGGATCAACTTCTACCTCCTCTTCTTCTTCATCAGCCACCAATCTTTTTTGCAAAGGAGCTTGTACCAATTTTTTTTGCAAAGGCAACATCTTGCATATAAACTAAGGAAGGTGATATTCTTTCTCTCAATAGGAGACATAATTCAGGGTCAAATGCACTGGCATAAGTGATTTTTGCAGAGGTTTCAGTGGGTTTTATCTCATCAGGGATCTTGTTGTACATTTTGTTAAATCTTTTAGAAAAGTCAGAGACAGACTCTGCTTCTTTCCTTTTTAGGGATCCGAATTCGGTGATGTAGTACAAAAAGTCCTTTAGGTCCCCCCAGTGCCTCAAGAAAGCTTCATCCAATGTTTCAATACTAGTAATGGATCCATGGGCCAGACCCCTAAACCACTTCCTAGCCTCACCAAAAATACTTTGGATGAAAACCCTCATCCACACATCCTCATTTTCAATATTTTGGTTATCTACATAGCTATAGAAAGTAGTAAGATGTTCCTTAGTTATTATATCTTCCTCTCCCGTGAACTTAGGCATGTATTTCAAATAATCTTTAGGAGGGAGGGAATTCACTGGCTGAGGTAAGACTAGAGGAGTGTATCTTGCAGCCACTATGGAATCCATTCTATTTGCAGGGGGGTTAACAACTTCCATTTGATTTCGAACTCTTGGTTAACAAGAAGGAGAAGGAGACTTGGTTGTGTGCAGATTTGGAGAAGCAGAAAAATATGCAAGGGGGGTTTCAGTTTTCACAGTATAAGGTTGATTCTTGGAAGAAGATGGCAAGGTCTGTAAAGGGGATGAAGTTCCACTTCTTTGGCAGCAAAAGTTTTAACAGAAAGAGGAGCGGCCAAACCTAAAGTGGAAAAATCTTCAAAACTATCAAGACTGAAACAGTTTTCAATGTCAGGGGAAGAGAAAATGTCAATGTTTTCTTCTTTCAATTCAGTTTCAAAGGAAGAGTATTCAACATGAAACTCTTCAAAATCAAGTTTCTTAGATACTTTAGTAGAAGGTAAAGAAAGCTTACATGATAAAATAGTTGGAGTATCAAGGGTGGAATCAGGCAACTGACCAGAAGCACTTCTAGTAGCAGCATAAAAATTTTTTAGAGAAGCTTTTCCCTTCTTTATTATTTTCTCTGGGTCAGCCTCAGATGGAACTAAAGGTAGTTGTTGATTTGATCTCGTAGGTCTGCCTTTAGGTGGAAAAGATGAAACAATGCAGTCGCCAGGGGCAAGTTGCAATCTTCGAGATACTGAGTTCTAATGCACCTTTAGGACTAGTATGTTATGTCGTTTAATCATAGGGAAAAGTCTTCAAATCATTCCCCGACAATGGTGCCAAGAATGTTAGCACTAGGAATCACCTTCATATTGCATGGAAGGCAAGCCCAGTACCCATCAGGTTATATTGATAAAACAGACTAAAACTAATTTAAATCAATGCATAATCAATTATTCAAAGAATATGAAGATATTGTAATGAAAATACAACCATTTTACTCACAAAAAGATATTAAGCAGCTTGGAATTTCATATTCTTCTTTGAAAATAGTTGTACATTATCCCAAAGATTCCAACCATCGGTTACTCCATTTAAAAAGAATTTTTTTTTACCAAAGAAATAATATACAAAAGAGAAAGGATAAAATCCTCCTCTCAATTTCTTGCCTTCCATGGCTCTGAACTTTCTCATATATTTATACAATGAATGAATAGTCTAGGCGTCACTAATAATTTCCGAGACACAAATATCTCTCAAATTGTGCATTTGTTTGGGAAAATCTCTGCGCGTAAGCTAAATGGGTCCATTTTGGAGATGGGTTTTCAAATGTTTCTTTAGATTCCTCACGGTTTAGCTGCAATTAATCCTGCAAAATCGTTTGTGTGTTCTTGATGCATTTCCAATCCAAATTTTATCTGTTGTTACTCATAAATTTATTTGTAGCAATCCAATATTATTTTTGGATCAATTATCTTAAAAGTATTTAGATAATAAAATCAAGCTATGATCAGATCAAGTTTTTGTTTAAATTGAGATTTCTATGCTCGTTTCTAAATTTTGACATATACTCTTGTAATGAATGTCTCATAATACAATAAATGTCTTAACTTTGTCTCAAAGCAAACCAAAGTATGGAAGTATTTGAAAATATTAATTCTGTAGCTCATTATAATTATCAAGATTCTAATGGAGCCTTTTAATTTTTGTAAAAATTTAGAGGAGATTCTAATGGAGCCTTTTAATAAAAATTTAGAGGGAGTTGTTGGGCCAACAAGGACTTATATAGAATATTGTCATTCTTCTATTTTTAATGCGCTAAATTCCATGCTTTGAGAGCATAATATTGGTTTATGATAATTTGCATTGTCTTTGGTTAAAATTTCCCTCTTTGCACTCACCTTGACCTTGTTGCAGATTGGGCAATTTCCATGAACCTTCGCAAAAGTTAAAATTTGAAAAAATAAAATTGGAATTTTTTTTAATAAGGCACCAACCAGGTTCTATATATGGATAGCGGAGGCGGATGCCTGAGCATGAAAGATCTGAGAATAGCTGTAAATCCAAATCCCCGGAACCTAAAGAATTTCGTTTACATCAACGAGAATCGAATATTTAATAGAGTATTGTTATCCAGTAGACTTATTTAGAAAATAAGTGGTTTTAACGGAGTCTGTTGAAACCGATATCTTATTATAAATGTAATTGATTTGCAAGTAATGTTAAGAAGGGTCAAGTGTTTAGTTTTTGGGATTCTGTGTTTTTAATCCTTGCCACTGGGGATTTGTTCGTCTATCAGTTTTTCAATCAATAACAATCATGATCGCTGTATAAATTTGATGTGAACGTTCGGTGTTTTTAATCCTTTCCATCAGGGATTTGTTTGTCATAAGTTTTTCAATCGATAATGATCATGATCACAGTATAAATTTGATGTGCACTATGATCTTATTTATGAAAGTAAATTTTTTATCACGCTATATTACGTATTACGTTACATTAATGTATAATATAGTTGATTGATACATTAATAGTGTAATGTATTATAAATTAATAAATTTATACATTATTAATTAATACATTGCAAAAATATTAATAGAGTAATAAAATGATACATTAATGATATAATGATACATTGATGTATTGTATTAATGTAATGTATAGATTTAAATATTAATTTATATTAATATATAAAATAACTTATTAATAGAATAATACATTAATTATGTAATGGATTAATTAATATATACATTAATGTATAATGTAAAGTATATTAATTAATTTATACATTAATACAATAAATATAATATTAATAATGTATTTATTAATATTATTAATCACAAAGATATAAATATTTATATTTATATTAAAACATAA
>ML780303.1:655000-669303 GCA_009831015.1 Picea engelmannii
CAATGATGGGGCTACATTCATCACATTGCGATGACAATATATTGTTTGTCACATATTGACGATGATGGGGATATTGCGACGAGGGGTTTATGTTCGTCACATTGCGACAATATCGCAATGTTCGTCACATTGCGATAATGTGGTTATGGCAAGTCATGCTCATGGCATTGTAACAATATGGTTATGTTTGTCACATTGCGACAATATGGTTATGGCAAGTCAGGTTGATCACATTGTGAAAATATGGTTATGTCCGTTAAAATGCGAAACTCGACGCAATGTTCGTCAAATTGAAAGACTCAACACTATGTTCGTCACATTGTAACAACAAATCGTTTAATGAGTTATAGTTATTATAAGAGCATTGATAACAAATCATATGGATCTTTGTAGATGACGAGTTATATTGTTCTAAGGACATTGATAACAAATCTACTTGATTTATACATTATAGATGATAATTTATATTTGTCCTAAGAACATTTAAAGGAAATCAACTTGTTTTACGAGTTGGAGATGACAATTTATACTAATTATAAAGACATTGATAGAAAATCAACTTGAAATTTGATGACAATTTATTATTGTTATAAGGATTTATTATTGTTACAAGTCTCCTACCCATAGAAAACTTTCATTCAAATCCATATTCTGAAACCATTAAAATAAAGAGGAGTGTTATGGTCATTTATAATTATATAAACTATATTTTTAATTATATATTATATAGTTAAAAAAAAAATCTAGAAATTTTTAATTTTTAAATAATTAAAATAGTGTTTATTATTATTATTACATTGAATAGAAAAATAAATAAAAAATTAAACTATAGTTTATTATTATTATTCCATTAAAAAATATATATTTAATAGAAAAATATAAGAACCAAAAATACAATTTATGTATTCATATAATTTTATTAATAAATATTTAAAAAAATCTAAATATAAAAAATTGTTGTTTTTTGAAAATTAAATATATTTAAATTTTTTAAAAATAGAATAACAATTCAACTCTTAAAATACATTAATATATTATTAAAATAATATATTAATAAAATAGTAACACATTTTAAAAGTATTAATATATTAATATTACATTAATATAAATTAAAGTATTAATTTATATTAATGTACAATGTAACATATTAATATTAATTAATTTTTAAAATTAGAAAATAATTATATTGTAAAATGATTAATTTGATTTACAAATAATAATTATCTTTAAAAATATGAAATCATAAAATGTAAAATTATATTTAATTAATTTATTAAAAATTTAATTAAAAATATATCTAATTAACTTAAAACTAAATATTTTTACTTTTATAATTTTTTAATGAATAATTTTTTTTTTAACTTATACGATTTAATTATATTAAAAACAAAATTTAAATTTATATTAAAATTTTATAAGATTTAAAATTATATTAAAATTATATTTTAAATAACATTTAATTATATTAAAATTAAATTTAATTAACTAAAATAAAATATATTTAATTTTTTTTTAAATTAAATTGTTTATACCTTTATAAAGGTAACCTTAATAACGTACGCACTGCAACGGGGAGGTAACCCTAATAGCCTACTCACCTGCAACGGGCTACTCACCTGCAACGGGGAGGTTGATACGCCCACGCAAAGCACCTCACATCCACGCGCCCGCCCACCCTGCTAAAAAAATATGACGTCACTGTGAAACAAACAAAAGAAACGTGGAAACAGCTCACAATCACGCAAAGCACTTCACATCCACGCGCCCGCCCACCCTGCTAAAAAGCAAAGCAACCAACCGCTAACAATCACCGCTAACAATCACGCAACTGCACGAAATAGCACATCGCCGTTCTCTGCGCTTAAGGATTGCTTAAAGAAAAGAAGTCTGATCGCTGAGCTCAGCTCAGGTGAATCTCCGATTGCTACTCTAAATTCTATCCAAGCGAAGGTGGAAAATGTCACCATCCAAGGTAATGGTCGGATCATTCAAATTCATTAATGAGCAGGTACAGTATCTCATCCGAGCTGGATACATGATTCTGAGTTGGATACACGATATGATCTGAATCGATAGGTACACGATCTCATCTGAGTACACGATCTGGCCGGAATCAATGGGTACAGTTTTGAATCCAATTGCCACCGTAGAAATCGATGACAATCACGCAAAGCAATTTTTTTGGTGGTGATTAAGAGTAAATGTGAAAAAGTAATCATATAAACGTACGTTTTTATAAATGAGCGAAAGTTAATTTATCAAAATTTCATCCATTAAATATACCAACATCTTCAATTGTCAACCTTAAAATTAAAATTTATGATTAAAAAGTTGATTAATCCACCTACTCCAATATTAAAACACCAAACAGGGATATATAAATGGGCGGAGACGGATGCTTCAAGGATTAGGGCCTAGCAAGGCGCTGAGCGCTTCATTGCTTGACTATTGCTTGACTAGGGTCAGGTGACTTCCTGACTAATAGAATTATTACAAAGTTGAGCGTAGGGTCAGGAAACTCCAAGAATAGATACCCGGGACGAACAGCTTTACTTTACGCCGAACCCAAGAGGTGGTGGATGGACTCTTGGATCTACTACTGATGAGTATGGAACTGGGCGAAGGGAAGCTAGAAATGGAAGGTCTCAGTGGAGATTTGATCTACTGTGCATGAAAGATCTGAGAATAGCTGTAAATCCAAATCCCTGGAACCTAAAGAATTTCCTTTACATCAACGAGAATGGAATTCGCGATACCTGAGCTTATCCCGCTTGTAGATTCTAGAATGTATTGCCAGTTAGCCTTACATTCCGCCCGTGATTTGGACAATCTAGGGTTCGGGACAGCAGGTGCCAAGGCATGGGTTCACTGCGGGAACCAGCAGCAAAGGCTAGTGGGCATAACTCCTTTGGACAGAGAAAGTGGTATCAATCCCAACTGGAACCACTACACGTGTTTCGATCTCGATGAAGGCATTCTGGAGCAGGGCCGACTCGTTTTAGAAATCTTCACACAAGCCGTAGAAATCGGCGATGTAGAAATCGGTCGTGTGCATATCCCGTTGAAGGATTTGGTTCAGCCTGGGTCCGAGAACACCATCACCTTACCCATACAGACATCCTCCGAACACTCCAAGGGAACTCTCAAAATCTCTTTGAATAGTAGGCTTTCCAATCAGCAACTCCAGCAACCCCAAGGTTTCTTGCCAGACGTCCAATCCGCTTATCTGCGCGCTCGCCCTCCTCACAGTTTCCCGCCACACATCCACCCTGATTATCTTCCTCCTCACGGTTTCCCGCTACTCATCCAACCAGCTTATTTTACCCCTCCCCATCCCGCACCTCCTCACGGTTTCCCGCTACTCATCCAACCAGACGGGGGTTACTATAGTCCTCAACCAAACCCTCCCAGTATGTTGGCGAGTGCAGCAAGGTACTTCATGGGCGGACTCAGCGAAGCTGTTGGCGAATTCGTTGGCCAAGTTGTGATCCAAGATTGGAATGCGTCTAACTAGGTAAACGTTGCTACAACAGAATGTTCATTTTGTAAAGTTGTTGGCCAATTGTTTGGGTTCTGTCTGTTTCAGTTTGTTGTTGTTTCAGTCTGTTTCAATTTTTGGTTTCAGTCTGTTTCAGTTTGTAACCTCAGGCAGAATTGGGTTCAGTTTTTGGGATTCTGTGTTTGTCATAAGTTTTTCAATCGATAATGATCATGATCGCAGTATAAATTTGATGTGCACTTTGATCTTATTTATGAAAGTAAATTTTTTATAACGCTATATTATGAAGACAGCGACGACGTCCTAAACAAAACAACATTCAGAGCAAAAAAACAAGAATGCGCAAGCTCCTCCTTGAAGATTATAATATAATGTCTAAAACACTTGTAACCTTTCATAATGCTTTGCCCTGGGATGGTTAGTTAGATCTAAAAATCAAACTATAAATACTTTGTTTTCCATTACAAAGTTTGTGATCGAGAAATCAAACTATACATATTTTGTTTTTGTTCAGAAAACACCTAAATACTTCCTATCCAAAAATTATTGTAAGGTTATTGTTTTTAAAGCAAATCGTCGCCATGTTCTGTTTTAAATCTAAAATAGGTTATTGTTTTTAAAGCAAATTATCACTATGTTCTGTTTTAAATCTAAAATTTTGTATTTGTACTTTAGCCTTGATTCTTAGCAAGGCTGCACAGCTTGAACTTCACTTCCATAACCAATTTTCTGATATTGCTAAGTTTTATTCATTACTTTCAACCATTAAATTCAATGGATGATAGTTGCAACTTGCACATACCTTTTAAATAATTTACTAACTAAATAAAATGTGTATCTCCTTTTTGGGTAAATGATTCATGCAATCCCCAATAAAACAATGTAACACCAAAACATGCGGCTCCTTTCTTGGTAAATGATTCATGCAATTCCGATTAAAACAATGTAACACGAAAACGTGCGGCTAGGTATCGTGAAGAACATCGACAGCGAATTAGCATTTGGCTGCCAAAGGTTATATGCCCTGTAGAGGATTTGGTCGGTAAAGATTATAATCCAGGACGAAATTGTACCTTTTTTTTGAGAAGTTTTATCTTCTAGTTGATGAAATTATGCCTGTCATTGCTGCTGGCAAAGTTACAAGTTTGTACTTTGTCTGCGGCGTTTTAAGTTCAGTTCAGTAGTTCGATGCAATTGCGCCATTCATCCAACTGTTCAAGTTAAATGCACTTTCACGGAGTGTAAACTAACCCATTTGGGAAATTTAGCATGTCCTTTATCTTCAGCAGTAAATGGCGTCGCAGTAAATGGCGTCGCAAAGATCGTTTAATCTTATAAACGATCTTTGCCTAGGACCACCGTGTAGAATAGGCCCACCGTGGCCTCTTCTCAAGCAATCCAGGCAGGCTGTTTTTTTTTTTGTTGTTTAGTGTTATCCTCACTATTATTATTAGTTCTTTTTAATGGCTTTGCATACAATATATTTATTTTTCCTTTGTCATCATATAAATTAATAGTTAAAAATATGTGTTTTTTACTATAAAAAAAAATGCAAATTTAAAATAAAAAAATAAAATAAACATACCTATAACTTTGTGAACTTTACCAATCCAAAAACAAATAAAATACTATATCTCTTTATCTCTTCTGATAGAACAAAACAATACATGTTAAATAATCCATAATTAAAATTCCGATAACACATTGAAAACCTGCCAACCAATTTCTTAAAAATTTCCATGGAATTGACCATTCGATAAGTACAATAGCGAAGAGAAAATCTCCATGAAATTGACCACTCAATAACGACCATCTCAAAGAGGAAATCTTTTTCGACACGCCTGCTTTCGACTGGACGACTAAGGAATATCTGACTCGATCACAATGTTTTAGGTAAGCAATAAAATATACTTTTCGAATCCAAAAATATGAATATAATTAAGTGGAAAGATAAGGCACCCAGTATCTCGAGTACAAGAACAAATGGAAACCAAAAGTTTGAATCCTCGACGATTCCGAAGATACTTTACATTGACTTATTTGAAGAATGATGAACGTACTCACATGCACGGAAATTTTTGTAGTTGTTCAATAAAAATATGCTCCAGGCCTTTCGACTCCATTAATGTCATTTCAATGAACATATCATTTTTTTTAAATATGATATTTATAACTTGAGTGGTTCTTTGACATATATTTCTTTTCATTCATATGTATTTGTTTTATGATTTTAGTTTGTCATTTTTATTAATATTATTTTTAAATATAATTTAATTTAATATTTTTTATCATAAAAATATATTTATATTTATTTATTTATAATAATTTATTAAAATATTAATTAAATATTTGTAAACAAAACTAATATTCTAATTCTAATTGTTTTATGATTTTAAAATTTAAAAAAATTAAGATAATTTAGGATAATTATTTTTATTATATAAATATATTTATAATTATTTATTTAATTTATAATAATATATTAAAATATTAATAAAATATTTGTACACAAAATCTAGTATTCTAATCCCATCTTTTGCTTTCATAGCGTATGCATCTAATTAAAGATCAAAATGTAACATAAAATAGTATAATATTAGAATATTACATCTAAATTTTTAAATTTAACACTCCAAATACCATGATATTAGATTTACATGTATCTTTTACAATTTGAATGATTATATATATATATATATATATATATATATATATATATATATATATATATATTTATATTTATATTTATGATTTCAATTAACATCATTAATATGAAAATTCTCAATCAATTACTTCTGCATTTCCATTAGCCCACTTAAAAATATGCTAGTATATTTATAATATGGAGAAAAGTGGGGAAGGTATATGAACAAAAGTTGTGGTAGAGTAAACTTCCATCATTCTCATGTGGTTGAGTTAACTTCTATACTTGTAGTCCAACCAACCCACTGATTGAGCAATACACACACGCATCATTAGCAATCGGTGGCTCTCTTTCCAGGCGACAACACATCGTGACCAAATCTGCTATATGCAGCCAGCTTCCACGAACTTTCGTTTCGTTTTTCGTAAAAAATAATTATCAATTTTAAATACAAACCGCCTTGCGCTATTAAAAAAACATAAAAGCAAGTGGTCAGTATTATCATGCTTCTGTCGTACATCTTTAGGAAAGGAAGCCTATTGTTACAGAAGCACAAGAAAGCTCCACGCGTCACATAGCCATTGAATGTTGACAGTTTTGTGTTAGATTGTTTCTTTGTTGTTCCTTACTTCTATTTCTCCGCTTGGCTGGATTTGGTCTTTATACCGACTGGTTGCATTTTGACTGTTTTTAAAGTTTTCACCGCTGTATGCTGTTTTTCTAGTTATAAGCTCGATGTAGCTTGCATTGTAAATGATTTTATATTATATATAAATTCGAGAAACTTTTTCTTGGTAAAAAAAAAGCTCCACGCGTCAAAAAATGGAGGGTATATATTAATAAAAACAATTAATACATTTAATATATTAATACATAAAATACATTTAATATTAATGTATAATTAATACATTTAATATATTAAATACATTAATAAAAATAATATTAAAATATTAATACATTTAAACATTAATAAAATATCAATACATTATATTAATTAATCAATACATTGTTAATTAATATATTACATTATATTAATTAATCAATACATTGTTAATTAATATATTACCAAAGTATTTATACATTAAAGCATTAATAAAATATAAATACATTAACAATGCTACATTGTATTAATTAATTAATACTTTGCTAAAGTATAAATATAATAAGTAATACTTAAATAATACATTAATAATATATTATTAAAGTAATAATACATTAATAAATACATTATTAAAGTATCAATACCTTAATAAATACAATATTAAAGTATCAATACCTTAATAAATACAATATTAAAGTAGTAATACATTATTAAATTATTAATACATTAATAGATTAATTGACAATGGTTGTGGTTCATTATGGTTGACCATGACCATTGTTTCTTATGGTTGACCATGATAATGACCATGACCATGGTTAAATTTTCTAGACCTTCGTTGACTTTAGGAAGGAAAGGTTGACTATGGTTGACATGGTTAATTATGGTTGACAATGACCTTGCTTGACCATGACCATCGATCCTTATGGTTGACCATGACCGTGGTTAATTGTGGTTGACCTTCGATTACCATGATCATGGTTAATTATGGTTGACCATGGCCATGACTAACTTCTGTAGACCTTCGCCATGGTTAACTTTCGTAAACCTTCACTATGGTTGACCTTGGTTGACCATGACCATGATTGACTATGGTTGACCATGGTTAACAATGGTTAACTATGTTTGATATATATATACATATTTGTTTTTACAATATAAAAAAAAATGTTTTGAAATAACACAGTACACACATATATACGTACACAATTAAAGGGGTTTTATTTTTCTCTATATCTCACATACACATATTCAAAGGCATTAGTTCAACCAATGTTTTACATAAGAGACATAAATTCAAAGGGATTAGCTCAACCAATTGTTTCTAGTTCACACACACACACACACACACACAAAAGGAAAAGAGGAGAAATGTATTAAAACAACACACACACAACAACAACAACCGATTGTCACACACACTCAAAGAAAAGAGGGGAAATGTGTTCTCTCACACATAGCCAAGGGGGTTGTTTGGTAGTTTGTGAACCCTACAAACATAAAAGTCTAGTAGATTTTAAATTCAGCGTTAATTTGATGGATTTGTCTTACATCAAGGGGTATGAGGGTGAAACTGATGATGTGTAAAAGACTAAAGAAAAAAATGAATAAAAAAGCTGGAAACAAAACTTTTACTGAATGAAAAATTTCAACAACTTTTCAAAAGAAATATTTTTTTAATTTTTCTAAGATTTTGGACAGCAAACTCAAAAGAATTTCACTCGACTACGAGCTACTTATGATCTAAGTGAACTGCAAAAAATTATGAAATAAAAGACTTTTCCCTGGCTTAATAATGTAGAAACACACTCTTCAACCAAATAAGAAAATGAAAAGAGATTTTTTTTTTTAAATGCTAGTAAAGCAAGAAAGGGAAAATATTGACAAGCAAAAAATGAGAAAAAACAATTCTGGCCTAATCACAGATCGCAAAGAATCACATCAAAAATCACACACTAGCAAGTTTAAAAACAATGACTCTCACACTTGTCTAAAAACCTTCAATTTTTTTTTATTTTTTAACTGAGAAAAAACAGGCTAAGGATAAGATTAATCCTAAGCTACTGACTTCTCACACAGAGATTCAAACACCTGAGAGGAATAATTATTACCAAGGGAAAGGATGATTGTCTTACCCCTAACAAAAAGTATCCTGCACATGCACGCGACTGTTACTCAAACAGCACGCGTGCGAACGTGTGCTGGATAGAGACAGAGGGCGTGTACACACGGGCTGACCTTGTACAGGCCACGTGTATATCTAAATTCTGAGAAAAAAAATGAAACAGACAGACCAAACCAGGAAGAGACCACTGATATTGATAACTAGGATCCCTTGAAGGCTTGGATACTCTTTCTAACAGAAAAACAAATAATGCAAGGAAAAAATGATAAGGCGAAAACAATTTGAGATAGGACTGCTAGAAAACAAGACTTCAGACAGAATTCCAAAAAACCCCCTGAGAATGTGTGATTCTGACAGGGAAGAGGATGACTGCCTTTGAGGTTCTCTGAACTCTACATGCTACTGCTAGCTCTACAACTAGCATTCACACGCGGGCTGTAAGAGGGTGGGGCATGGGTACACATGTTCAGACCTTGTGCAGGCCACATGTACCTTTGTGGGTCCCGAAAAACACAGTCAGGAAAAAGACAGGGAAAGCTGGTATGAAAAACTAGACTCCGTGCTAGCTCAGACCTTACAGAAACTAAAAGAAAAAATAGGCAAGAAAAACTAGTCTGTAAAACTACCCAAAAACTAAATAAAATTCCAGGAACCCTAGAGAGTCTCCCCAGTACGACCGCCAATTCTGTTGTTGGGGAAAAACACCATATAGACTAGCAAATAGAGTTCAAACTTTGCATGCAGATATGACCGAATAGAAATTACTTTATACCTCATCTCTAGATTTAAATCCCCTTTTCTTAGTAAATGCATGGAAAGATCAACCTACCTTGTTCCCGACGTTTGATGTCGATCCTCTGTTGTGCTTGATTACTTGTTCGCAATACTCCTTCCAAAGATGACCTGCATCCAAGACAAGAAACAACTATGCATGCATACTACTTATATACTAAGGGGTTAGAAATCCAAACATATACTGATCAAACTATAAACAGTTCATGAATTGGGACGGGAAAATCATTTTCTTTATTACTTTGAATGAGTCAACTTACAAAAGTTGAGACCGGCCACCGCTCCTCGAACCTGATCCTGGGCTCCTCTTCTTCTCTCCTTCAACTGCTTTGCTTTAAATCTCCTTTGGCACAAGGAAAGGCTAAAGGGTTGGGACAATGGGAATATGTAAATGGGTAGAGTTTCTTTGCTATATTTTTCCTCTTCCAAATGGGACCCCTACCCCTTCTTTTATAGGCTAGGAGGAGCTAGGTATTTGGATGAACCCTCGGCCATGCATGGTTGGGAGTTTCAGTTAACTCACCCATATCTTTTTGTTCCATAGGAAACTTTCCTTTTTTTATGCTTTTGTCGGTCCACACAGGCCGTTTTGGGTCAACCAGCGTGTACACACGTGCAGTAATGGGTTAGGGCGCGTGGGCCTTTATACAAGAGGATTTTCAAAGAGTTGTTCAACAGTGTTTTGGAAAAGAATTGATATGAGTTGTCCTAATTCCAGGTAAGCATGTGTGGTGCAATTTAGTGTTATAACAACCACCCAAGAGGGATATCGATTTTTCAATCAATCTAATGCCCGGAGAAGCCCTTGTATCCAAGGCTTTGTACAAGATGAGCATACCCAAGTTGAAGGAGCTACAAATGTAGTTGGAGGAACTTCTAAAGAAAGGATATATACATCCAAGTGTATCACCTTGGGGTGCACCAGTGTTATTTGTGAAAAATAACGATGGTACCTTAAGACTTTGCATTGATTTCAGAAAGCTAAATAAGGTAACTGTAAATAACAAATATCATTTTCCAATGATAGATGACCTCTTTGATCAACTGAAATATGAAAAGGTTTTTCCTAAAATTAATTTGAGGTCCAGATATCACCAAGTGATAATTAAAGAAGAGGATATTAGTAATATTACTTTCAGAACAAGGTATGGCCACTACGAGTTCATAGTGGTGCCATTTGGATTGTCGAATGCACCAGCAGTCTTCATGTGTTTAATGAGTGTTTTTTGTAGAGAATACTTGGATAAGTTTGTCATTGTATTTTTGGATGACATTATTGTTTATTCCAAATATGAATAAGAGCATGAGAATTACTTGAAAAGGGTGCTCCAAGTATTGAGAGAGCATCAAATTTATGCAAATTTGAGAAAATTATCTTTCTACCAGAAGGAAATTCATTATTTGGGCCATATCATTTCAGAGGAAGTGATAGAAATAGATATGTAAAAGATACAATCCATCGAAGGATGGCCAACACCAAGAAATGTCTCTTAAGTGAGGTCCTTCATGGGACTTGTAGGTTATTATAGGAGGTTCATTGAAGGGTTTTTTAGAATTGCACACCCAATCACATCTCTACAGAAGAAAGCTATGCAATTTGAATGGACACCTGAGTGTGAAAGAATCTTTCAACATTTGAAAATCCTACACACAAGTGCATCTGTTATCACTCTGTAATTTACAGAGGTTGTAGAATAAATTGACAAAGGTTACTACCAAACCACCTTGGAAGCTGGGATCTAGCCCTGTCAGCTTCAGAGAGGGATCTCTCTATAATATTTAGATTTGTTTGAGTTTTAAAATGTTAGGCTAGTTATGACAGTTCAAATTTTGTTTGTTTGTTTGAAATAATTGGCTTAAGGAATGCTTAATTTTCCATTGGGATATGGGGTCTGTACTTAAAGATGAGGACCTGTTTCAAATTTTTATAAGGTTTTCCCCATAGGGAAGGGTAGTAAGATTTTTGGATCTATGTATATTAAATGGAATGAATAAGAGGGAAAAGACAGGAAATTCCACTAAGTAGAGGAGAAAATAAGAATTCCTTCCCTCAGTTTTAAATGAAAAAACATGCAGATCATTAAAAAACCATAGACAGAGTATATGAAATAAATTTTGTTCTTTTGAATTTATTTTAATGATTAGAATTGGAAATACATGAAATGATTACAGAGAATGAGAAAACATTTGACAAAGAGATAAAACATCACCAACAATCTGACACAAGATTCCTGTGAATAAGCCTCTTTTATTACTGGTTGATCCATTGAAAAATTACACAATAACTCTTGGGTGCAAAAATCAACTCGCAATACTTCGAAGAGAGAAGTATTTATAAAACTATTTACATTAGATCTTGTCATAAATGACTAGGATATTATGGAGGAATATCTAACTAACTAGATCTCTAAAATACAAAATATAGGGATTTGTTGATTTGCTCGGATCCTTTGTGATGATTTGGTGGAAGTGGTTGGTGACTCATCTCTTTGACTTTGGTTGACTGATCCATGCTTACTAGAACACCAAAATTGCCTCTACTCAAGTAAAGTGCATAGATCTTCCCACCTCTTGAGTAAATTCCTATATATCTCATCCATTTCTGTGTACTTGGAAAAGGTAGGCTTTGTGATGAAGATATGCTCAATCTCATGCTAAATACTCAAGTCTAATTGTAATGTCTCAAGGAAATATTTACGAGTAATGCTTCCCTATATCCCTACAAACTTTGAATGGTCGTTTTCCACTGCACTCATGTTCTATTTGTAATCAGACAGAGTGATCAATTTGTCATTAAGTACTAACAATCCAGGAAGCCCTTTCTTGTGTAGCACTTCAAACTTGCTGAAAAATATCTGCACACCTATGTACATCACTTGATATTTTTCTTCTAGTTGCAACATCAATCCTTTCTTGTTCAAGACATTCTTGATCTGAAGGATGGTCTCTATTCTATCCTCAATTTATAATTCTTCTAACTCTTGCTTGTTTTTGGAGTTTAGTAATCTAATAAGTTCACTGGCCTCTGTGGGTATTTCTCCTAACTCTTCATTGATGATCTCAATTGCTCCTCTGGCCTTCTATACTAATTCATGTTGTTAAAATATGATCTGTATGGATGGCCATATTTTTGGCATTGACTTGTTGATATCTACCCAAATATTTTCCTTAGCTTGGGCTAAGGTTTTTTCCATGGCAGTCTCTTTATCTAGTTGTTGTAACTTTTGACTAAGCCTTTGAGACTTATGCATCACTGCCTGGTGACTTGCTTGGAAAATTGACTTCAACTCCTGTAATTTATTTACCTCTTCCTACATTTTTTTGATCTCTTACCCTTCGATGGACATGTCTTCCATGGATTTTACAAGTTTGTCATATGCATCTGAAACTTGTACTGAGATTGTTGATGGAATCTCTGTTGATGTGGATGCTTTTGTTGTTTTGATTCCTGTCAGAGGAACTTCCTCCAGTGGGATCATGTCCATATGCACATTATGTTCCTTTTCCTTGATCAATTTATCCATTTATGATTCCATTTCTCTTATTTATGATTCCATTTATGTAAATTTTTTATCACGCTATATTACGTATTACGTTACATTAATGTATAATATAGTTGATTGATACATTAATAGTGTAATGTATTATAAATTAATAAATTTATACATTATTAATTAATACATTGCAAAAATATTAATAGAGTAATAAAAKGATACATTAATGATRTAATGATACATTGATRTATTGTATTAATGTAATGTATAGATTTAAATATTAATTTATATTAATATATAAAATAACTTATTAATAGAATAATACATTAATTATGTAATGKATTAATTAATATATACATTAATGTATAATGTAAAGTATATTAATTAATTTATACATTAATACAATAAATATAATATTAATAATGTATTTATTAATATTATTAATCACAAAGATATAAATATTTATATTTATATTAAAACATAAATATTGATATTAAAACATTAATATTACAGGATTAATATATTAAAAAAATATCAATTAATTATTAAAATATTAATACTATAATAAATACATCATTAAAGTATTAATACATTAATAATAAATAATTAAAGTATTAATTAGTCAATACATTAATAATGCATTATTAAAGTATCAATACATTAATAATGTAACATATAATGTAATTAATAATGTAACATATAATGTAAAGTATTTATTAATTAATACATTAAATGCATTATTAACATTAAGTATTAATACATTAATTAACATTAATTATTAACACTAAGTATTAATACATTAAGTAACATACATTATTAATTAATACATTAAGTAACATTAAGTATTAATTAATTAATACATTAATTAGTTTATACGTTTAATACATTATTAATATTGTATTTATTAATATTATTAATACACTAAAATATTAATATTATTACTTTTAATAAAACATAAATATTGATATTAAAAAAATAATTTTAAAAAATTGATACATTAAAAAAGTATCAAAACTTTAGTAATACATTATTAAAATAATAATACATTAGTAATACATTATTAAAGTAATAATACATTAATACATTATTAAAATATTAATACATTAATACAATAATTTACAATGACCATGTTTCAGTATGGTTGGCCA
>ML780303.1:681454-708687 GCA_009831015.1 Picea engelmannii
ATAAAAACCAAGACAATCCATGGGGGTTGTAACACACCCAGACTCACTTCGAGACATATATCATTGTAATTCAAACTCTATCACATACATAATTCTCAAAATTTCCTTAACCTTGCTCATTATTTCTCTAATACCATTAAATACAAAATTACGACCTTCCTAAGGCTCACATCATCAAATAATCTACTCTAATACCAATTCATAACACACCCATAACCCTATCCAAGCTCTCATACTGATAGTAATAATATGCCTTGCATATGAAATGCTTATGTAGTCCTACTAACATATAATTCCATGCATAATTGTAAACATTTATAGCATAAAATAATTAAGCACATATAAATATGCATTACCCAACATAAAAGCACATAACATAAATAACACTTATCTTTTATGAAATCACCAACTAGATACAGACCTTAGACATTCCACCCAACCATAGACATTGTTGTTCTAGAACTCTTAACAATAGGTCACCCTTGAGCTAGGGCTATCACTCTACTAGGGAAAACGATACCTAATCCATCTAAGGTCTCACAGTTAGCAAAAGTAGAGGCTAGGCCAAGGTACCAAACTCCAATAACAATTCCAACCTACAACCTCTCATTTCCCATTAGCCTGCATAACCCAAGGAAGTGTACCCCCTTCTCTATTTCGTAGTCCCTTTGTTGAAATATTGTGTAACTACAAAGAATATTATTATCCCCTTTTGTGGATTGGTCAATTCCTAAATGTAATATGCAAATTAAGAAGTCAACCCCCAGACAAATTAAAGTGGTTCTAACTACCCAGAAAGAGAAGTTGGCCCTGCTAGTGAAGAGACACCTCCTTTTAGCGCTTGCTAGTTTGTATAAATAAAGGAAGCCAATGCCTCATTTGTTCACTCACTCAGATCACTCATCTAGTTCACAAGTATTGAAGGAAGCTGCAGTTACCAGTTGTCAGAAGAAGGAAGAGAGAGAGGTGCATTGCTTGGGAGAGGATATTCTCTAGTGTTTGGTTTATTGTCTTGACATTGGATTGGCTATGGTTCTTTGATTATTTTCTAGTGTAGCATCATGTTAGCTTGTCTCTCGTAGAGAGAGAGTTATTTTGGTACTATACTTGGTTATTGAATCTATATTAAAGAAGTTTTGCTAGGTTTTCTCCCCTTTCAGGGTTTCCCAGGATAAATTCTTGTGTACTCTGTGATCTTGTTTCTTTCAGTAAGATCCTTATTATGTTGTTGTTATAACTATAATAATTACTATTGAACCTAGGATTAATAATAACATCTTAACCAAGAAACTTAACATGGTATGAGAGCAGGCCTGAAAGAGCATTGTTACAGATTCAGTCTTCAGTTTTGTCGAGATTCAAAAATTAGGGTTTCTTGAAAATTTGGAATTTTTGGCTGCAAACCACATGGGGAATTGTGCCCTTCCTAGGCACATATTTTGGCACAAGAATTGAATATTTTCAGTGGGTAGAACTCCCAAAAATTCAAACCCTAGTTTGACTTGGTACCAGAAAACTAGAACCAGAACCAAAAAGCTGCAATCCAGAATTTCGCAGGTCCAGTTTCAAGGGTCAGAAATTGGAATTTTCAAAAACTGACTATACCAGCATACTCGCCTCAGTCTAACGCATCTTTTGGTGATTTCATTTTTCAGATGCAAGAAAATTGTTTTTTCTATTATTTCTATAGCTCGGTGGACTAGGGTTTATACTGCAAGAAAGAATGACAACTAGTATGAGGGTAGAAGATAGGCTGGAAGGATTTGGAAACTTCAGATCTTGGAAGCATAGGTTTCAGATGATTCTAGATGAGAATGATCTCTTAGAACATGTTACAGTATGCCAAACTGAACTAGAAACATACTTAAAACTACTATTGTATTCTAATGCTCAAATTCAAGCTTATTTATATACATCACCTACTCTAAATACTGAAAAAAATCCCATTGAATCAAATGATACAAAAATGCCAGTGAATCCAATCCAAAAACTGTGTACTAATTTGAAATCTGCTCACACTTTCTTTGAGCAGGTTGAAAAAGGAAACAGAAAACTTCCATATGAAATGTTGTTGATCATGAATTTTCAAACTTTTCCTCGATTCCTATGACAAAATATCCAGGATATAGTGTGCTCCTCCATTACATGAATCTAAAAGGTCAGCAAAAGGATCATGAAAAATTGCATGGTCCCGAGGTTTTAAATAACAAGCTTCATCAAAGACTACTACGTGCTCCAATTTATTTTTCTCAGGATCATCCTCAAAGAGGATATCCAAACATCCTTCATTTGATATGGCATCTGTCTGAAAACCGTCATTCCTCCATGTAAAATTTGCAGCAAATTGTTCTAGAGAAACAATATTATAATCATCAGTGTACTCATCATATCTGGGTGCAGTAGATAAATCTGAAGTGTTATCAATCAGAAAAATCCTCGGGTTATCAACCATGGACAACTCTGCTCCTTTCTCTGGCATGATGCCCATCTCAGATTTATACCCCTCCACATCAAAATCTAAATCATTCTCGAATACCAAACATTCTTCGGTATGCTTAAACATGACATCCACATCTTTTTCATGAAAGAAAACAAAGTCTTCAAGCTGATCTCTTGGCAGGGAATCATCATCATAAATAGGTTCTCTGAGTTCTTGTATAGTTTCATGGCTATCATCACTTAAAATCAGATTTGCATTAATAATAGGAGAAGTTTCACTCACATATTCAGGACTGTGTGGATGTTGCATATCTGTGTAAGCAAGGGTTGCAACATAACTATTCAACAACAAATCTATCTCTTCTTCTACTAAAGGAGGAGGTGGTCTTTGTATTTCTGGATAAAACAACAATTATTTCCTTTCTCTTCTGCAAGTTGGTCGTGATGCTGAATGTATTTTTCTTGAATATGTCCACAAGAGCTATCATATCCAGCTTCTTTATGAGCTAACTCTTCCTCATACTGATCATCTTCATCAACTTGAGAAATTTCTGATATTTCTTCCTCCTCTTTAAGAGGATTTGTTTGATCTTTTTGTCTTATAAATTCTATATTACAACAATCTTCAAAAAGTATTTTAGCTGAGTAGATTATTTTACAATGTTGATGAAAAAATATGTGAAAATATTTCAATGAAGGAATACTGGAATGGGGTAAAGATTTATACTAGAGTCTAGCATCTCTTTCCAACGAAAACACAAACAAATTCATGAGGACATCTTCATGATGTATATTTAATTCATCCATAAGATTGTGAAATTCAAACAAGTGATGAGCGGGATTATCATCCACATATTCTCCAAATTTAGGAAGGACATCTTCCCAAACTTTAATGTCTGGAACAGTGTTTGGAAAACCATAAACATTTGTAAAATCCAGAGGAGCAAACCTTGCAGCAATCCGAGCAGCGAACGAATTCGACATTTTGAGACCAGTGGAGTCACCAACGAAATCATGTAGAGTCTACAAACCAAGGATTCACCAGGTGAATGATCACAGCCAATCGAATGCCTATCCCTTGTTCACCATCAAGAGATAGATCTGAACTTTGTCGTATCCTAGGCAAGATAATTTGATCCTCCTTCCCCGACAATGACGCTAGGAAATGTTGTCGCAAGAGTTGGTTCTAGGTTGTAATAGATCCAAGCCTTAGCACATTTTTAATGAGATAATAAATCATTACTCAGAACTTGACTTGGGTTGCTGCAAGCCAATCCCCGAGGTAACCTGAAACCTGCTTTAGAGTGTGTTTCTAACCTAATACACTCAGAGAGGGCTCTCTCAATAGCCAAAGTCTCTTTACTCAAAGAATATTCAGTAATCATAGTAAGAATGCCAGATTTCTTATAACACAAGATATTTTTATAAGGTTGGTGGTTGCACAGATTTGAAAAGGCCTATTGGGTGATGGAGTCAAGTGAAAACCAAAGAAAATGGGTAATAGCAGTGATCGTGTTACTTGAGGGAAATGAGGCAAAGTAAGTCTATGTTTCAGCAATTGATAATCAAGATATGCTAGTAGAAAAGAAATGGAAAATACCATCACAGTGAAAGAATCTAACAAGGATGAATTTTCACTACAACTTTAGACGAAAAAGACTGGAGGCTAATAACTAGGTGCAGAGCACTAATCTTGAACGAATTCTGACTAGTCATCATTGAAACACAACACATATCAACCGTGTGTAAGGAGCATGCAAAATGAATTCCAAACAAATTTTAACTCAGTTGATAAAAGAAGAGATAGACAATATGAATGTAACAAGATGGAGAACATATTGAAGGAATCAACCGTGATGAATCTCACATATCAAGTGAACACATGTCTCCAGCATTACATTATTCCAAATCTTCAAAATAACTCAGTTTTCAATAGAATCCCTCTTCAAAAAAGGTTCCCCTGCTCCACTCTCATCAAAGAGATATACAATATATAAGCCTTCAGTGTATAACAGATGAGAAACTACCTCAAAACTGACTGAGAAATGAACTGGCAGTTGTTTAACTGAAATTTGGGCGCGTTTCTACATTGTTGGGCCATCTCTGAAGTTCCATATTGAGGGGAAATTTTTCCTACCTTAATGAGATATAAATTTGGATCTGAAGATACCACTAGAAATATTAGGATCTGTAGATGTCAATCGACTATTCAAACGTATAAAACGACCTCTCCAAGGTTGAGAAAAATGAGTTTTCCCACAGGCAGTTTTTTTGGAAAAACCTGCGATTTCGGTGGCTAACTGGCCGAAAATAGGGGTATCTTAGCCACCGAAAGTCCTTCCTTTTGGAAGCTAACAGTGTGATTTCAGAGTGCCATAAGCCACCGAAAGTCCCGAAACCCTGATTTTGGATTTCGGGTTTTGGGCAAACAAAGAAATGGTCAAAATCTTATGTCGGCCAAACCTCCAACTGCCGAAAACCCAAAATGGTGACGCGACATTTATGTAAAACCTTATTATAGTGATTTTATTGTCGTTTATTGAATTCTTTTAGTACCTTCTCGTAACTTGATTTCTGGGTAAAAATGCATCTACACTTTCGGCAGCTAAGGGCATATGAAAACTGAGATTTAAGCTACCGAAAGTCTGCACTTTCGGTAGCTAAACACTATAAATTTTTTCCTCCTAAGCTACCAAAAGCCAAAATTTCAATATTTGTTCCAACATACATGACATATCATATTGACTTGTATCATTTTATCTTACATAATTTATCATTTTTATTTATATCATTTGTACATGATGTATCATTTTAAGTTATGTCGATTGTTGGACATGTATCATTTTCTGATGATATTGATCTACTGTCGTATATATTTGACTTTCACTTGTTTTAGTTATATACAATGATGATCTTATCAATATTGACTCGTCAATTTTTATATATTGAAAGTGGTTGATGATTTTTGGATTCATATTTATTACGTATGATGTTTTGATTTACTGCTCATGATGGATGTTGACAAATTCACTTAAATTATAGATATTTGACTCACTTGTTTTATTTATAGATGATGATCATGTTATAATAATTATCTTATTATTTTATGTATACTGGATTGTGTAGATTCTATTTTGATGGAGATTTGATAAGTATAATGATGTTGTTAATTTGTATGGATGTACGTTTCCCTACAAAATTGTTTATAAATGCTATCCTATAAAATATTTCAAATGTATTTATATGACTTACTGTATAATCATATAATTTATTTAAGAGACATGATATATTTAACTAATTAAATTGAAATAAAAAATATTAAATTAATAACTGTAAGAAAAACAAGAAGCATTGTTGGAAGCAAGAAAGGAAGCAACAATGGAAGCCAAATTGGACGCCACACTAGAAGAAAAAATGGAACCTAAACTAGAAGAAAAATGGGAAGAAAAATGATCTAAAAAGGATCCAGAGAAGACTAAGGACAACTCATAATTCGCAGAAACAACTCAGGAAGCTCAGAATGGCTTCAGCAGACAGAGAAAGGGAAAAAATTCAAAGTCCTCAAAACTCAATGAAAGTGGCATCATCCCGAAGAGCGCGTTGCAATATTTCCAACGGCATAAACAACTCGTCAAATGGAGTTACGGATCGAAAGATATTTGTGGTCAAAGTTTGGTCAACCTAGCCCAGTCAGCACAGGATGAGTCAGCCTCCGTACTATTGACATCAACATCAGTACGGATGATTTCAGCATTCGTACAATGTACGTGGCACACGCAGAAGGTGACATGTGTCATATTGATGTCAGCATGATGTGGCAGCACCAGAGGTTGCCATGTGTCACTCGTTTTTGGCTTTTTCAGGTCGATCTGTGTACCAATGAAAAAGCACCACGTGGCAGTCTGTACATCCACGTGGCAGAATGTACAGTGGCATAGAGGGATGAAGTGGCAGGTGACTGTATAGGTGGCTGGCATGGCCCAATGTTTGGCTTCCATGTGACCCAGTCATGGGCTGCCACGTGGCAGTGGGAAAATTCCCAATGAGGTCCCGAGAACCAAATTCAAAAATAAAAAAAGGCAGGTCCGCCAAATCTAGCAGAGCCCCGCCAGATATGGCGACCCAACAGACAAAACTAAAACACCGCTAAAAGTTTGCGAACCACCACACATTAATATATATATGTTATAACAACAACCCAAAAGGGGAGGCTCGTGGGCTCAACCCCGAGACCTCCCCCTTCGCTTGTGCATTAACTATACGTTTACCACCATTGGGCCAAATAGCCCCATTGTTTATATCGCCCACAATTATTATTTAAAATTTGAAATCTTCTAGTGCACGGGGGAGAGAGGCACGCGACGGTACGACCGGGCATAGTTTTCAAGGCATTTTTTTTAATTAATTGCAAGTTGTTGGGCATGGAAACCGAGAAAAAATTTCTCTTGGGCCTGTGAGTGCTAGAGTCAGATTGAGGCATGGAGACAATCATTTTTGGGTAATTTGACGCCATGAATTCAATGGTGTTGTCTTTTTTTTGATCTGAGCAAAGATTTTGCATCTTAATTCTAGAATGAGGTATACTTATGTATTTTTCCAAATTGTTTTGTTGAGTTAATAAAAAGGCCTACCCATTTGAGAGCAGGACCTGGAGACGTAGTCCACCAGGGATGAACTCTTTTATCAAGTTTTTGTGTTCAGATTTTATGCTTATGTCTCTTCATTATTGAGCTTTTCCTTCTTTAATGGTGCACTTTAATTTATGTTCATTTAATACAATTCTTTATAAGTCACTTCGATGAAAATATCCCTGATCATGTTGGTATCAAAGCAGTCATCTTTGACATGAATTGTTGAGTGTGAATGCTTACTAGGGCCAAGCATAAACAACATGAATGAACTATTAATAATTTCAATCCCGAAGTTGGTCATGCATCCCGAAGGAAGAAAATGGAAGAAGAGGACTAGCGTGATGAACATGAGAAAAACTTTCATATGGTCTTTTATCACATGTCATAAATGGTCGAACGAATGTATGGAGACTACAAGAAGAGGATGAAGAATAAAGGGAAGAAAAAGGAAGCACAAGTTTATGATGATGCTTCGGTAAATCAAGGGGTTGGAGGAGACCCTCCTGAGCCTCCATATTCACCATCAAGTTCTAGTTCTTCTTCCTCTAAGCATTCTCGTCATTCTCATCATTCTAGACATAAAGTTTCTTTTAAGAAACCATTATTAAAGCTTGATGTAAAATTTTCTTTACCTATGTTTAATGGAGATGCTAATCCTGGAAAGCTAGATAATTGGATTTGAGAGGTTGAAGTATATTGTCGTGTTCAACAGATTGATGAAGAGGAAGCTAAAGTGCAATTGGCTTCTCTTTGATTGGAAGGGAACACTCTCGTATGGTGGGAGAACAAACTTCAAGACAGAAGAAAGTGTGGTAATCTTCTTTCCTCATGGTCATAATTTAAATCAGCGATAAGGAAGAAATTTTATCCATTGGGTTATTTACATAAAGCAATGATGGAAGGGAAAAATTTAAGACAAAGTAAAGGTCAAACTGTACAAAGTTTCACAGAAGAATTTAGGAATAAAGCTCTTGCATTAAAGATTCCTTTGGATTCTTATGAAACTTTAATGAAGTATATTGGTGCACTTCACAGTTATATTTGTCATACTTTGCTATTGTTTAACCCCACCAGTCTTGACAAAGTTTGTGTGCAAGCCACTCACCTTGAGAATAGGGGAACGCATGTTCAAGAAGATCCCACAAAGAAACCTTCCAATCTCCCACATAAGCCATTTAAGAAGTTTAAAATGAAGGACAAGAAGACCGCCATGGTAAAGAGAGAAGAAGGAAATACATCTTGCAGTCATTGCAAGAAAAGTGGTCACGATGATGAACACTATTGGAAACTACATCTAGAGAAGAGACCGAAAAATTTCAGTGGAAAGGGGAAGACAAAAACCATTGCTACAGTGCAACAAGATCTTGGTTCCGATTCAGGAGATGAAGGAAAGATCACAGCGGTTGGAGTACAAGGTAAATATTCCCTTCATGCTAGTTCAAATTCCAATAATGAATCTCATGATGATGAACGAAGGAAGAATGAATTATTTCATATAAGAGTTGTATCTAAACACACTAAGATAGATACATTATTTGATCCGAGTTCCCAAGTAAACTTGATATCTAAAGCACTTGTCAAAAGGATGGGTCTTGAAACGAAACCACATCCAAAGCCTTATCCTCTTGGTTGGGTATGTGATAAAGAAAAACTTAATGTCACCAAACAATGTAGGTTCAGATGTTCTATTGCTTCAAATTTGATTGATGAAGTGGTTTGGATGTTGTACTACTTGATATATGTGGCATAGTGTTGGGGAATCCTTATCTTTATGATAGAAAAGCAGTATTATTTCATCATGAGAGAAAATACTACATTACTAAGGGGGGAGTGGAATATATTTTTAGAGCTCACATCATGAGGGTAAAGACAACACTTGTTAGTGTAGGACAAATGAAGAGACTCATAAACACTAATAAGAGATATGTACTCATGGTCATAACGGAGAAAGATTTCGGAACATCCGACGTTTTCCAAGGATGTGATCCTTCTCATAAGAAATAATTAATTGATATTGTTTCTAAGTATGATGATATTTTCCAGGAACTAGATGGATTACCTCCTAAGAGGGAAATCCAACATGAAATACATCGTCAGCGAAATTCTCCTCTTCCTAATGTGGGAATGTACATGATTTCATTTGTAGAGATGACAGAGATCAAGAAGCAGGTAAAAGGCTTATTGGATCAGGGGGTCATTAGGCCCAACTCATCTCCTTGTGGTTCTCCAATCGTGATGGTGCCAAAGAAATATGGCACATGGCGAATGTGTGTTGATCACCAAGACTTAAATAAAATCATGGTGAAAAATCGATACCCTATTCCTCGTATAGATGATTTACTTGATCAATTAAAGAATGTTGTTTATTTCACTAAGTTGGATTTGCGTAGTGGATACCATCAGATCAAGGTTGTAGAATAGGATGCATGGAAAACTTATTTAAAACCAAACAGGGATTGTTTTAGGGGTTAGTTATGATGTTTGGGCTTTGTAATGCTCACCAACCTTCATGCGTGTGATGAATGATGTATTCAGGCCTTTCCTAGATGATTTTGTGATTGTATATTTATACGACATTCTTATATTTAGCGAGACTTGGGATGAATATGTGAGGCATGTAAAGCAAGTATTGGATAATTTGGAAATGAAAACGTTGTATGTAAAATTGTCCAAATGTGAATTTGGTAAGACTGCACTTGTGTACTTAGGTCATATTGTAGGAAGAGGAAAATTAAAAATTGATCCTTCCAAGATTGATGTAATTGTAAATTGGCCTGAGCTCAAAAGTGTAACTGAGATACAGAGCTTCTTAGGTGTAGTCTGGTATTGGAGGAGGTTCATTTCAAAATTCTCCTTTATAGCAGATCCTTTGCATGCCTTAACCAGTGTGAAAAACACTTTTCAGTGGGGAGAAAAGAAACAAAAAGCTTTCCATAATTTGAAGGAAAATATCAGTAGCCCTTTGAGATCAAGACAGATGCCAATGGATATTCCATGGGTGTAGTATTGATGCAATATCATAAGCCTATATGTTACCACTCTGAAAATTTTAACCAAGTTGTTGTTAACTATCCTATATATGATAAAGAGCTGTATGCATTAGTTCAAAGTGTAAAGAAATGGAAGCACTACTTGTTAGGGAAGGAAACAATCATACATACAGATCATCAACCCTTATAGTATCTCCAAGCACAAACCAAACTGCAACAATCTCAACATTACAGAAGGATGGGTTTCCTACAACAATTTCATTTGGTAATCAAGTACAAAAAGGGTACAAGTAACAAGGTAGTTGATATGCTTTCTATACCGCCCATTGTTGCTTCTATTATTTTGAAGAATGCTTCTTTATTTCATGATAACTATGTGGAAAAATATACCATTGATGAAGATTTTAAAGAAGTATATGAGAAGCTAACCCATGGTGCACATGTAGAGAACTATTGTCTACAGGGAAAACTACTCTACCATCTTGGAAAGCTAAGTATTCCTACAAGTGAATGAGTCCATGCAATACAAGAAGCTCACACTTCTCTTGTGTTTGGGCATTTTGGGGTAGGAAAAACCATGGCTCATTTGCATAGTTTTTTTTACTCACCTCAAATGAAAGCAATTGTAACTAAATATGTAAAGGGGTGTGTGATGTGTTCTAGTTGTAAGCCCACTAATAGAAACCTGGGGCTATACTCACCACTACCTATTCCATCCCATCCATGAGAAAGTATTTCCATGGATTTTGTAGGGGGTTTACCAATGTCCAAAAGGGGTCATGACTATTTGTATGTTGTAGTGGATAGGTTCAGAAATATGTGTATCTTAATGCCATGTAAAAAGTAGATCACTGATGAGAATACTGATAATATTTTCTTTCAGTATGTTTGGGTTCACTTTGGGTTACCCACATCCATTATCTCGGATCAAGATACTCGATTCCTTGGGATTTTTGGACAAACTTGTGGAGAATGAAGGACACCAAGTTGAAGAGGAGCACTGCTTCAAGGCTATTGCAACAAGCATCCCAAGTTATGGGATAAATAGATACCCAGTGTACACCATTATTACAACCGAGCCTTACATTCCTCCACTCAGTGTTATCCTTTTGAGACATGTTTTGGGTACCTACCTAAATTTCCTTTGGACTTGATGTATGGGAGAGATGTTGATTCAAATGAAGAAAGATATGAATATAGATCCCACAAGTTCATCCAGAGGATCCAGCATGTACACTAAGTAGTCAGAGAATAGCTGGAGAAAAGTGAAGCACAATATAAAGATTGGCATGAAAAACACAAGGTTGATCATCAGTTCAGGGTGGAGACCAGGTATGGCTTCACATCAGCAAGGAAAGATTGAAGGGTGAAGGAAAGAAACTCAAGCCCATTCGTTATGGACCCTTCACTATTTTGGAGAAAATTGGTACCAATGTTTTCCGTCTGGATATTCCACCTTATATGAAGATCTACTTAGTTGTAAATGTAGAGAACTTGAAACTTTTTGAACCTCCCATGATCATGGATCAGGATGAGGAAGCTTCAATACCTTTAGTTGATGATTTTTCTCTTGAGTACTTGGATGAGTTAAAGGAAGATATCATCCTGGACAGAAGGACGAGGACTTCACGCAGGGGTGATGTTGATTATCTTCGAGTAGGCTTAAAGGGCACACATCCAAGCAAGGCAAAGTGGATTAAGAAGGACAAGGTGAGGGAACTCTTCTCTCACTTATTTGTTGATTGATGAAATGTTTTGGTGGTCAAAAAAGCTCTTAGTGGGAAGGTGTGATACAAAAAGTATCTAGATAATACTAAGGATAACTCAAAATTAGCAGAAGTAACTCAAGAAGCTTAGAATGGCCTTAGCAAAGAGAGAAAGGGAAAAAATTCAAATTCCTCAAAACTTAGTGAAAGTGGCTTCATCGTGAAGAGAGCGTCACAAGATTTCCAACGATGTAAACAACTCGTCAAACAAAGTTATGGATCAAATGATATTTGTGGTCAAAGTTTGGTCAACATAGCCCAGTCAATAGGGGATGAGTCAGCATCTATAGTGATGACATCAACATCGGTATGGATGATGTCAGCATCCATATAGTGTATGTGGAACATGTCTAAGGTGACATGTGTCATGCTGACATTAGCATGACATCAACATGGTGATGTGGCAGCACCATAGGATGCCACGTGTCACTCATTTTTTTATTTTTTGGGTCGATCTGTGGACCAATGAAAAAGTTCCACGTGGCAATCCATACAACCATGTGGCAAGTTGTATGGTGACATAGTAGGATGGCGTGGTAGGTTGAGGTGGTTGGATGATGTGGTAGGTGATTGTACATGTGGTTGGCATGGACCAATGGTTGGTTGCCACATGGCCCAATCATGAGTTGCCACATGGCAGTGGGAAAATGCCCAATGAGGGCCTGAGAACCGAAATTCAAAAATAAAAAAGGTGGGTCCACCAAATCTGGTGGAGCCCTGCCAAATCTGGTGACCCAATAGACAAATCTAAACCACCACTAAAAGTTGGCAAAACACCATACATTGATATATATATATATATATATATATATATATATATATATGTTATAGAAACAACCCAAAAGGGGAGGCTCGCGGGCTCAACCCGGGGACCTCCCCCTTTGCTTGTGCCTTAACGATAGCTCTGCCACCATTGGGCCAAATGGCCCCATTGTTTATACTGCCAACAATTATTATTTAAAAGTTGAAATCCGATAGTGCACAGGGGAGAGAGGAGCACGACGATATGGATGGGAACAGTTTTCGAGGCATCTTTTGAAATTAATTGCAGGTTGCAGGGCATGAAAACAGAGACAAAATTTCTCTTGGGCCTAGGAGTGCTTGAGTCAGATTGAGGCATGGAGACAGTCATTTTTGGGTAATTCGACGCCATGAATTCAATGGTTTTGTATGTTTTATGATATGAGCAAATATTATGCAGCTTAATTATAGAATGAGCTATACTTATGTATTTTTCCAAATTATTTTTTTGAGTTAGTAAAAAGACCTGCCCATTTGAGAGGAGAACCCGGAGACATATTCCACTAGGGATGAACTCTGTTATCAATTTTTTGTGTTCATATTTGATGCTTATGTCTCTTCATTATTGAGCTTTTCCTTCTTTAATGGTGCACTTTAATTTATGCTCATTTAATACAATTCTTTATAATTCACTTCGATGAAAAGATCATGGATCACAAAACTAGAAGAAAAACTAGATGTAAAATCGAAAGCCAAACCAAAATCCAAACTGGAAGTAAAATTGGAAGCCATATCAAAAGAGAAACTAGAAGCCAAACCAAAAGCCAAAATGGAAGAAAAATTGGAAGGCATATCATAAAAAAAACTGGAAGCGACACCTGGTGCTATTCCTGGCACCAAACTTGAAGAAAAATTCGAAGCCATATCAAAAGCAAAACTGGACATAAAATGGGAATCCAAAACAGATGCAAAAATGGAAGCAAAAATGGAAGGCATATCACAAGCAAAAATGGAAGCAACACTTGGCGCTACACCTGGTGCTAAACTTGGCACTATTCCTGGCGTTATTTCTAGCGCTAAACCTGGTGTTATTCCTAGTGCTAAACCTGGCGCTATTCCTAGTGTTAAACCTGGTGCTAATCCTGGCACTAAACTTGGTGCTAATCCTGGCATTAAACCTAGCATTATTTTTCTGGTGCTAAAAATGGTGCTAATTTCGATGCTAAATCTGGCGCAATTATAAAAAGCACATATTGCACCCTGTTTTGTGCCAGAAAAGGTGTCTGGTTCATGGAGTAAAATACACTAAATGTCGACGCTATTTTAGGCATTAATTGCATGTTCTATTGTAGTGATTAAACATGTGGAGCTAGCCATGTAGTGGATTTTCTAGAACATTCTAGAAGGTACAAACCTTATCACTAATTGAGGGTTGAGGAATTCAATACCCTAACCCTATATGGCTATCAGGGTATGTTAAATACTAGGTTGCTAGGAGGAGAAGGGGTTCCATTGTTTTTTCATTTTATCTTGTTCCATAGTTGAGAAAAACATTTGAGAGTGGTATTTTGTGAAGTATAACATACTAGGAGGCGATATTTTGTAGCATCTATACAGGCCATAGTGTCAAATGAAACTCCACAGAGAGTGCATCTTTCTTTGTAATTGCATTTGAAGCAAAGAGAGCAGAGCAACCTCACCTTCTAGCTGGGGTTTCTCCTTTATTGGGTTTCCCAAGTCATATTTTGTGTTGAATTGTGGATGGTGTGTGAGAATTTATTTTTATTCTCTATTTTTCACATTTCATCTATTTCAAACATTATAAGAAGAAAACTAGTAATTAAAGAATTTCATATCTAAAGGAAATTAACCTTCACACTTAATATTTCAGTATTTTGTTAGATCTATTGGAACGAACTGTTCCAGTGGATTATCCATGATAGTTTAAAGATCATATTGGTATCATAGCAGGCTTGTTTTGGGTATTCACTAGTACAAAATGGGTAATTAGTGAGTACGTGACCAAAAAAGTTAGTCACAACAATTTTTTTAAGTTAAATACTACCAAATTTGAGCAATTTTAAGTGACACAACTAAAAATGACTAATTTAGTCCGAGGATAAAAAAAAATACAACTAGATAACAATTACATGAATATGAATCAGTATTATTTATGTTGATTACCACTATTGCCAATTAATTGAAATGACATCAACCTATATGAATTAGTAGTATTTTTGTGGATGACCACTACCGCAAATTAATTGAAATGACACCAAACTAATTAATTATGTGAAACATAGAAATGCTTATAGTGCTCGTTCTTTGTTTTTCTTCATTTGATTGGAGAAATTACATAAATAACTTCATAATAACCCCTTACTTTTGTTGTTATTGTAGGGATCTAGCCATCTCACAAGGAATCTGTAAGATTCAAGTATATTGTCATCTAGAATAAGACATTGGACCAATATCCTTATCTCAGGGGTTGGTTATATGCAGTGGAAAATTCTTTAATGTATCCACTTATTTCTACCATCCTAGATTCTAAAAACAACAAAAAAATTACAAGGATCAATGCATTTGAGAAATATTATCCTCATAATGTTAACTTGAATGACGTTATCCCTTTCTCCCGTGTCTATTGTAATACCTTGGTTTCGATCCACATAATCGACAATGTATTTTTCTTTATTTGATGAAATACATACCAATATTCCCACAACATAAGTCCATGGTTAAAGAAGCATAGTTTATTAAAAATGCATAAATTAATAATAAAAAAAAAATCAAACCCTATGATTATGGATTTGCATATAGTTAGAAGAGGGTGGCCCCATCATTTAAGAAAGGAGTGGTTCATTTTTAATTTTACACAAAGTAATTAATCATAGCATAAGCCGCTTTTGTCTCACGACCTTTTAAAAATTCATTACGTCTTTTATAAGTGTGACTCCCTAATGACGTCATCTTTTGTGATTGGTAGCTTCACTTTACCATGATGTTTAAACTCAATCTAGGGGGATGCACCTCTCTTTTCCATGATTATAACCATGGTTGATACACCTCTCTTTTCCATGATTATAATAATGGTCGATACATCGTAGTTAACATAATTACTAAAACATAGATTTTTCAATGGATTTGCATAGTTTGAGCTATGAATATGTCTTGGGATCCATATGCACACAACTTCAATTTCATGTAACAAAACGAAGGGTGTAGTTGGTGCCAAACAAATGTTTTCTGGGAAGGAGGGCATTTTGGGGGTTTGAGAGGAAATTTTTTGTGTGATTTGGTTGAGGACAGAGGTTTTTGGGGTCGTTCTGAGGGAAGGGGTTTTAAAGTTTAGTATTTATTGTAGGTGCCATGGAGATAATTTCCATAGAGAGAACATGGAGGCTTTTGAAAAGGAATACAAGGAAATCGTAGTTGGCATCTATTTTGGAGTTGAAATCCCCTTCTACAGAATTGGCACAGTTTAGAATCAAATATTTCCAAAAATTATCATTTAAAGAATCAACAAAGGTTATTTAGAACATGAATGTTAAAATCTTTGTAGATTTTATGTAATATGATCTTTTCTTAACTTCTGAAGTAGAAAAATCGCGGTCATTTACACTGATAAAAATTTCTTGCATAATTGTGTGCTTTCTTTGTTTGTCTTGCTATGGATTGATTGCTCATGCCAACTTGGGATCATAACATCTTCAGATATTATTTCCATCTAGTCATTCCATAGGTCTCCATAATTGGGATATTGATGAGAGATCTGTTATGATATGATTTCCATACAACTAAGGCATATCATATTTTTCCAATGATTTGTATTTTTCTATATCCAACATCAGTCATGTTTGAGGCAGTCATGGCCTAGATAGATGGCATGTCTGTAGGGATGATTTTAAGGATGGAAATTTATATTAAAATGTAGAAACTTGGGATAATATTATTAGTCCTTAATATGCAAAATGTAAAATGTTTGGCGATAGATTCATAAAAATATTCATATTTCTAAGGATTTTATATACTTTCTATAAAATTTTGGCGATTTTTAAGGTAAAATAATTTTATTCTATAGAATTTGGGTGAATCACTTTTAGAAAAAAGTGGAAATTAGCGAATCTTTTTTTGAGAAAAAACATGGAAAATTAGTGCATTTGTGAAATTTAGCCCCTAAAATCATCTATGCATGCCTATGTCCATTCAAAATACACAAGACAATTGGCTAACTAACCTCCTTCAACAAATAATCTAGGCTAGGTCATAAGTCAAGAGGGGGTTCCATTAGAATTTCAGTAAAAAAAAACTGCCAAGCCACTTCATCAAATCCTATGGTCCAACAACAAATAATAACACTATCTTTTAATACAATAGTCATTTGTTATCGTGTTTGTCCTTTAGTTTTCCCATACATAATTGTAAATCACATTAAAAAAATGTAGTTGTTCCCTTTGTACAAGAAGGTTTATTTTCTATCAGAGGGCCCTCACTTCTCTGGTAATGGTTAATAGGTCAAGTTTCCCACATTAATGGAATTCAGGACAAACCTTCACATGGTGTTGGAAATTAGGGGTATTGACTAGTCCTAAAACTTGTCTCAAATGGGTGTTCTTGGTAAAACACCCATAAATTTTTCTGAGAAGTTTAGGATAGAATTTATTTTGGAATCTTTAGGATACATATTGAATTACCTATGGTAAAAAAATTCAGATCTTTTTTCTACTACACTTTTAGATTTATAGCCTATAGAAATTAGGGTTTTTGGCTAGTCCTAAAACTAGTCTCAAACAAGTGTTCTTGGTAAAACATCCATAACATTGTTGACATCATTTTAGGAGTTGTTGTGGATGTTTCAATGAAATAATGGTATGGTAGAGTAGTCATATTTGGATGGACTACATGAAATCTCTATCAGGAGAGTAGAGTTGTGGAAAATGATAACTATTGATAGTTGAGAACGCTAAGAAGAAGGCCATTGTGGTGACACTAGAACCCTATGAATGCCATGATATATTGGTCAGAGGTTTTGATTGGATGCTTAGGATTAAGTTGGTTCTCGTCAATTTTCATGCCCCTTAGGACCAAACGAATCATCATGCCCCTTTGTGGACCTGGTCACTCAAACAAACCCATGTGATCTTCAATCGTCGTGCCCCTTAGGACCAACGTGTCCTGACCTTGGTGCACTCCTCACGTTGGCGTGCCCCAATATCTTGGTTGCTTCATAATTGGGCAAGACCCTTGGCGTGTTTGTCATGCCCAAAGCTCCCACTTTCCCAACTAGTGCAGTACTTAGGTGTCGAAGCAACCCCAATTTATGTCTCCTTGAGGACTTGAGTAGGGGTCTACGCGCCCTTCTAGTTAAAGACCTTACACTAGCCATAGTGGATTTTATTTAGCACATTTTCCTTTTTTTTAAAAGGATTTAAATCACATGAAGACTAAGTTTCCTAATTGAGATTCCTTGGAGGTGGTTTCTTATGAAAACATCTTTCCACTCAACCTTGATGCATGAGGAACCGATTCTTTCCATTTTCTCTAATCCATTACGGAATTGCTTAAGCTTCTTCACCTAAGACCTTATGGACTAGTTTTAAGGAATGTAAAAATAGATTTATGAGAAGAATAACATATTTCCCATAAACTAATAAGTACAAAGAATCACGGAAAATTTTTTGTGTCCACAACAAGCAAAGTTCGCCATTTGCGTAAAGCCAAAACGGAAAGTGAGACGTGTAACGCAGCAATGAATCTTGGAAAAATGAGAGGGTTGGTGCCTCTCCCCTCCTTGAATGTGCGTGGATGTGCTAAATAGCCGGTGCGCTGCTGAGGTGGAGTGTTGCTCCTACATCATACTCCATTGCTGGGAAAATCATGAGCTCCTGCTCATGGCTCCCACTTCTCTGCTATTGAAATCCCCCTGGATCCCAAACTCTTCTTTGGCGTTGTCCTCCTGCTCCTCTGTTTTGTTGTTGTTGTTGTTTCTTCTTGCTTGTTGCTCTTCCAAGATTTCCTTTGTTCAACTTCCTCCTGTTGATAGTTTCTCATGCTGATCTTAGCATCATCTCTCTGATATCCTCTATATCTATGTCCAACTTGTCCATTGGCTGGCTCCTACCATGAAGACTGGCTTGTTGCACTTCCTCCTTGTCAATGGGTAGATCAACCTAATATCCCCTTCTATTTTCTTATTCCATGGCCTTGATTTTCCACTTCCCTATTATGCAGCCTACTTACTGGAATTCTATCCATCCACCTCCTATGATAGCTCAACTTCTGCCAATTCCTCTGCTGGTGCACTACTAGCTTCTTCTAGTTGTTCCCCAGACTGGTGTGCTCCTTCATCTGCTTCCAAATTAGCCTGTTGGATGTGTTGACTTTGCACTATCACCCTTCTTTCCAGGGCTTCCATTTCTTCACACAGATCAACAAAATTTGTGTTTTTTGCTTCCTCTTCTACTACAAGCTCCAGTGCTGCAGTCATCTCCTATTCAGCTTCCTGGTTGAAAATTCTGAGAAATTATGTTGAATGCATTCTTCCTCTCTCATTTGTTGGGAAGATTTAAATTTCTTTTCATTATCCTCTTTTATGAAATTCATTGATGGTTGTCCCTCCTCTGTTGCATCTATAGTACACAAACTATTAGCTTCACAACCATTTGACCCCATGACCTCTTCCTCGGATGCTTGTTGCATCACCTCCTCATCTGAAATAGATGCACTGGACTCTGCTGGGATATGTGGTCAGAATATTTCAATTTCCCTAATGATAAGAACGCATCTCTGATCCTCCTCCATCAGCACACCTTGTTCATCTCCTCTCCTCTCCCTTGCCCACCTGGAAAATTGGGATCTCTCCTCTATCCTCCTGGTAGTCTATGAGATCAACTGATCTCACTTCATTGTCCACCTATAAACTTGGAAGTTCACCACTACCCTCCTGGAAATTTACAATATCTCTAACCGATATCATCTCCTCCTCGTCATTGAGGCTTCCTCCAATCTCAGGTTCAAAAATGTAAACCACTTTCTCTATGTCACTGAGGGTTTCAATTTCCCTCAGCCACCTCCTCAACTCTTGTTGCTACCTTTTGGCCAACAAATTCTGAACAGGCCATTTTTCTCTCTACTTCAAAGGCCACTCATATCTCCAGCGTACCTGTGCCTCCTGCTACATCTTCAGCGTCAGCCTCTCCATTTCTTCTATGATCTCCCCGAGCTCTTTATCCATCTCCTCTTTGCTTTTATTTTGGTGGTCCTTGTCTTGACCATGTTTATGGCCCCTAGTAGCCATCTTATTTCTTTTCCTGCCCTTCTGGAAAGTCTGTGGATTACCCTGCAACTGAGAGATTCTCCAACTTCTCCTACAATGCACCTGGCTATCTTGCAACAATCCTTCACAAAGCATCAACACTCTTCCTTCTCCTTCTCCTGCTATCTACAGGTGAAATCAAGCTTCCGATACCATTTTATGTTATCGGAATATCTATTTTTTCTCCTCCTTTGCCTATGATCTGAAAACAAAATCTCGGCTCTGATACCACTTGACGCATCCCCCCTTCCCTCTTGGGGATTCTGCAACCTCCCGGTCAAATATCTTCAAATTTATGAACTATATCATCTCTTCGGGCTCCCTGCTAGAACCCAAAACAAGTTACATAGGCCCCTTATTTCATGTCACCTCGGGCTGTGATCAGGCACCTATCCAAAGGGTGCTTTGGAGCTCCGGGCTCCAGGCATTTTCACTTCACGTGGCGGCCAATTCTTCCGAAGGCACAATCCTATGAAATGATGACAAGAGGATCAACGGTCCATGCTTCTCACTAAGATTGATGGCTCAACCTCTTACTTCGAAATTCGGGCTTCGATCGAATCCGCATGCATTCCACACAAATCCTCCAGAGTGAATATTCGTCCTCTACACCTCCAGTCACAAATCAACGAATAATGACATTTTGACCTTCAGGCCTTTGACAGTTTCAACTATAGCTATCACCAATTCCTCCGAACCCCGAACCGACTAAATTCCTTAACAATATCTACAAATCTCGTCTCTCCAAAATCCAATGGCTATGATCCACTTCGGGACTCCGGCCTTTGTGAGTCCTCACTCCTCCTGCCTCTATTCTTCTTGAACAATGGACCAATGAGGCATTGATCGAACGTCGCACGTCCACACAATCAATGGTGGGAATGTGCCTTCTATGATCTCATGGAAATCGTCCCTCTCTCTTGGACCAACGACCATGATCTTCTTTAGGAATTCTCCACCCAGACTTACCTTTGTCCTTCTAGAGGGTTATTCCTCCAAATCTCCAGATCTTCGGAACCACTGCCATGCATCCCTTCTAGATCCAACGGCCTGGGTTTACTTCGTCGCTTCGACGATTACGCTTATGCACCACGTAGACCTCTCGGATCTCATTCTCCCAAACTCTCTAATATTTCACCACCTTTCCCTCTAGACAATGGATGGTTCCAACTGGCTCGAAACTTGGGACTTCGTGAGTCCAGTCTCCCATGCACTTTTAACAAAGGATTAATGTTTGTGCACTTACCTGGATCCAACACTTGTTGGTCCTTCGTTCTCAGATCCTTCAGCTGGGATCTGCTCCCCTCTTCTGCGCGCTCCTTCTTGATGTGTAAACAAAGAATTTAACGGTCCAGATCTCCTCATGCAGTGGATCTAACGATTTTTGTAGCTCCTCCTCCTGAGCTTTGTATTTCTCCCAAAATTGGGAAAGTTTTCATGTGTCAAAGGCTACGGCCTTTGAAATTTCTCCTACAAGATGAATATTGGGTCTCGACTTGTGCTCTCCCTCTTGAGCTTCTGTCAATGGAATTTGACCTCGCCCTGGCGTGCACTTCCCTTTGTGTGCAAACCTTGCACTGCTCCTCATGATATTTCAACTTGAAATGTGGCCTCTGCACACTCCTTGCGTTGTCTCCTCAATTGGAACTTGTAAAGGTCCTTGGCCTCCGCCTCTCTATGTAGGGTCACTGTGCACACTTGTACTATCCTTCATGAGATTTGCAATTGCTCAGCTTTCCAAGGGACTCGACCCTTCTTCTTCCTTAAAATATTTTTGTTTCCCTCCTGGCAAACTCTGTGCTCATCCTCCTGAGATTTACAAACTTGAAACAAGTTCTACTATGCACTCCTCGCGCCTACTCAATGCACACCTTGCATATCTTCTTCCCCCAGAGTGTTCAACAACTCTGGTTCCCTCAAATTCTCCAACACTTCAGAGTGTGTTGGTCCTGTGCACTCTTTGCACCTACTCAAAGCGCTCCTTGTTGAGCTTACAAAGTGTTCAATAACTCTATGAGTATCTTCTCCTTGACACTCCTCTTCTCAGAACTCAAAATAGATTTCACCTGTGCACACTTGCACCTGCTCAATTCCCTCCTGGAAGAGCTCTATGGAATCCTCAGTAACTCTGGGTATGCTTACTCCTGCGCAGAATTTCCTCTAGGGTATTCAGTAACCCTGTCTCTATGTGCCTCCTGCACAGTCTCTCCTCCAAGGTGTTCAGTAACCTTGAGGATCCTCTTGATTCTATAAATGTTCTAGTGTGCCCTCCTGGCACATTCTTCTCTGACTTGAAAGAGTTCATAGGCACACTCCTTGTGTTGGCTATAGAGTTTTGAGACTCTGTCATGCACTCCTTGCACAACCTAAAGAACCCAGAACAAATCCTACAAACTCTCAAACAAATAGTGAATTATATCTTTACCCTGCAGATGAAAACCTATCTCATACATCTACAACATACATTCATAAACACACACATAACATTCATTTAACACATAAACACACAGAAAAATCATAGGCAAGAAAAATTGCTCTCTTTGTATTAATATGAATGTCTGTTTACAAGGGGTTTAGGCTCGAACTACAACTGAGTCTCGGCTCTCTCCTTGGATTACAATGATTTACAATACACCTTCAACAACTATCAATAACTTGAATTCCAACAACAACTACTGGGCATATTTTACAAATTTTTAAACAAGAGGGGCTCGATGAGCTTTCCCTCCAGGCTACACTAGTGGTGTCTAATCACCATTTACAATGCCTATATACTGAGGAATATTATATTGAATTCACATCTAGTTTGAATCGGATCTAGATCAGCCTTACAACTAGACATTAAAGGAGACTCTAACTCCTTCATGTACAAAGGCATCAACTCGGATCTTCCGGCTTGACAACATATAATTGCTTTAATTACATTTAAAATTTAAAATTTGAGGGAAAAATGAGAGGGTTGGTGCCTCTCCCCTTCTTGAATATGTGTGGATGTGCTAAATAGTTGGCGCGCTTTTCAGGTGGAGTGATGCTCCTACATCACATTGGATCAATATCCTTGTCTTAGGGGTTGTTTATATGCAATGTAAAAGTCTTTAATGTATCCATTTATTTCTACCATCCTAGATTCTAAAAACAACAAAAAATTACAAGGATCATTGCATTTGAGACATATTCTCCTCATAATGTTAACTTGAATGACACTATCCCTTTCTCCCATGTCTATTGTAACACCTTGGTTTCTATCCATAGAATCGACAACGTATTTTTCTTTATTTGATGAAATACATACCAATATTCCCAAAAACATAAGTCCATGGTTAAAGAAACATAGTTTATTGAAAATGCATAAATTACTAAACAAAAATATTTTTGAAACCCTATAATTATGGATTTGCATATATTTAGAAGAGGTTGGCCCCATCTTCTATGAAAGGAGGTGTTCATTTTTAATTTTACACAAAGTAATTAATCATAGCATAAGCCCTTTTTGTATCACAACCTTTTAAAACTTCATTTCTTATTTTATAAGTGTGACTCCCTAATGACATCATCTTTTGTGATTGGTAGCTTCACTTTACCATGATGATTAAACTCAATCTAGGGGGATGCACCTCTCTTTTCCATGGTTATAACCATGGTCGATACACCTCTCTTTTCCATGATTATAACAAGGGTCGATACACCGTAGTTAACATAATTACTAAAACATAGTTTTCTCAATGGAATTGCATAGTTTGAGCTATGAATATGTCTTGGGATCCATATGCGCACAAGTTCAAATTCATGTAACAAAATGAAGGGTGCAGTTGGTGCCAAACAAACATTTTTTGGGAAGGAGGGCATTTTGGGGGTTTGAGAGGAAATTTTCTCTGTGATTTGGTTGAGGACAGAGGTTTTTGGGGTTGTTTTGAGGGAAGGGGTTTTAAAGTTTAGTATTTATTATAGGTGCCATGGAGAGAATTTCCATAGAGAGAACATGGAGGCTTTTGAAAAGGAATACAAGGAAATCGTAGTTGGCAGTTATTTTGGAGTCGAAATCCCCTTCTATAGAATTGGCACAGGTAAGAATCAAATCTTTCCAAAAATTATCACTTAAAGAATCAACAAAGGTTATTCAGAACATGAATGTTGAAATATTTGTAGATTTTATGTAATATGATCTTCTCTTCACTTCTGAAGTAGAAAAACCACGGTCATTTACACTGATAAAAAGTTCTTGCATAATTGTGTGCTTTCTTTGCTTGGCTTTTTGTGGATTGATTGCTCATGCCAACTTGGGATCATAACATCTTCAGATAGTATGTCCATCCAGTCATTCCATAGGTCTCCATAATTGAGATATTGATGAAAGATCTATTATGATATGATTTCCATACAACTAAGGCATATCATATTTTTCCAATGATTTGTATTTTTCTATATCCAACATCAGTCATGTTTGAGGCAGTCATGGCCTAGATAGATGGCATGTCTCAGTGTCTATGTCCATTCAAAATACACAAGACAATTGTCTAACTAACCTCCTTTAACAAATAATTCAGGCTAGGTCATAAGTCAAGAGGGGGTTCGATTAGCATTTGAGTAAAAAAAATGCCAAGCCACTTCATCAAATCCTATGGTCCAACAACAAGTAATAACACTATCTTTTAATACAATAGTCCTTTGTTATCGTGTTTGTCCTTTAGTTTTCCCATACATAATTGTAAATCATGTTAAAAAATTGTAGTTGTTCCCTTTGTACAATAAGGTCTCTTTTCTATCAAAGGGCCCTCACTTCTCTTGTAATGGTTAATAAGCCAAGTTTCCCACATTAATGGAATTCAGGACAAACCTTCACAGGGTGTTGGAAATATTGTTGTCATTGATGTCAAAGACAGGGGGAGACTACAGATGTCTAAGATAAATATTGCAAGATGGATATTGTTGGAAATATTGTTTTTTTTATTTTTTATGCTTAGTTTGGATACCCCATATTTGAAGGATTTTTTACTTTGAATACCTATCTCAAATGGTAGTATAGGATATATGGTTGAAAATTTTGTTCCAATACCTTTCTAGAAGTATATGGAACTCCCTCTAACTCCAAAGGAATGAGGAGATTTGAAACATTTTGTTAGGTTGGCCCAACCCAGCTAGTTTTACAAGTCGTCCCCAATCAATTGTTTTGAGGTTGTGATGCTACATTCTAGAATTATATTCTAGGCATTACTGTAGGAATATCAATGGATAACCCCTCCCCCTTCCCCTCCCCCCCCTCTCTCTCTGTATATGTGTGTGTGTGTGTGTGTGTGTGTGTGTGTGTGTGTGTGTGTGTTATATGGAATAAAGGTTAAATATGTTGGTGATTAGAGGTTATAGCATGTAAGTGTCAAAGACATTGGGTGTTATAATTTTTAGAAGTTAGAGATTATAATGGTTATATGGGTAGGTGTTATAAGGGTTACAAGGGTTACAAGGGTTTCAAGGGTAGGATCAAATTATGATTACCATGTGATTTTCTTATCAAAGGGAGGTGTGGATGTTAGAGACTACATTGTGGGGAGGCATGGATGCTAGAGAATTTATTGCATGGAGGTGCGAATGTTAGAGAATGCATTGTGGGGAGGGTTATAATAGAGTAATTTTAGTGTGTGATTTTATTATTATGGGGAGACATGGATGTTAGAGAATGCACTGTGGGGAGGATCAAATCATATTATGATAACAATGTGATTTTATCATCACGAGGAGGCATAGATGTTAGAGAATGAATTGTGAGGAGGCGTGGATGTTAGAGAATGAATTATGGGGAGGGTTAGATCACATTATGATTACCATGTGATTTTATCATCGCAGGGAGGCATGGATGTTAGATCATGTATTGTGGGGAGGGTCAAATCAAATTATGATTACTGTATGCTAGAGTAGTCATATTTGGATGGACTGCATGAAATCTCTATCAGGAGAGCAGAGTTGTGGAAAATGACAACTATTGAAAGTTGAGAACCCTAAGAAAAAGACCATTGTGGTGGAACTAGAACCCTATGATTGCCATGAATTTTTGGTGAGAGGTTTCGATTGGATGTTTAGGAGTAAGTTGGTGCTCATCAATCGTCATGCCCCTTGGGACCGAATGAATCATCGTGCCACTTCATGGACCCAGTCACTCAAACAAACCCATGCGCTCATCAATCGTCGTGCCCATTGGGACTGACGCGCCCTGACCTTGGTGCACTCTTCATGTTGGCGTGCCCCAATATCTTGGTTGCTTCATAATTGGGCAAGCCCCTTGGCGTGTTTTCCATGCCCAAGGCTCCCACTTTCCCAACTAGTGCAATACTTGGGTGTCGAAGCAATCCGAATTTCTATCTCCTTGAAGACTTGAGTAGGGGTCTCTGCGCCCTTCTAGTTGAAGACCTTACACTAGCCACAGTGGATTTTATTTAGCATTTTTTCCATTTTTTTAAAGGATTTAACTCACATGAAGACTAAGTTTCCTACCTGAGATTCTTTGGAGGTGGTTTCTTATGAGATTTTTTTTCCACTCAACCTTGATGCATGAAGAACCGATTCTTGCCATTTTCTCTGATCCATTACGAAATTGCTTAAGCTTCTTCACCTAAGACCTTATGGACTAGTTTTAAGGAATGTAAAAATAGATTTATGAGAAGACTAACATATTTCCCATAAACTAATAAGTACAAATAATTACGCAAAGTTTTTTTTGTCCATGAGGAGTAAAGTCCACCGCTTGCATGAAGCCAAAAAGGTAAGTGACATGTGTAACGCAACGATGAATCTTGGGGAGCTACCCGTTCCTATAAAAGAAAGGCTATGCCACTCCAAACGTTCATGTTATTGTTGAGGGGAGGATACTAAAGATCCGTCCCTCATCACAGGTGGCTTCAGCTTCGGCTCTGTACCATCTCCTGAAGGAGGCTGCCTGCCCCAGTGGCGGGTTGTCATCTCCTGAAGGAGGCTTGTAAGTAGTGGATTCAGGTTGGTGGTGTTGATTGCATAAGAAGACTATGTGACTGCAGAGGGTTTTCTCCATTTCAATTGCGACTGCTCAGAGTCATTAGAAATGGTGTAAAACCCATATCTGCTCTTTAATGGATTTTGTGGGATATCTAACATCAATATTATTTTTAAATTACGGTCTTTATCGGCTTGTGTGGGATATAAATTAATTATCCTTTCCTTAGTCCAAGAAGGACTAAGGAAAGGATAATTAATTTATCCTAAGTTCTTGTGGGAAAGAGCATGAATCCCAAGTGGAGAGAAGCAAACTCCTAGTGAGCCATGTGTCAATGAGGGCGCATGCACATATATGTTGGGAAATTGTTTGTTTTTGGACCCTCTCCCCCAT